>MU192452.1:0-17491 GCA_016904865.1 Pissodes strobi
ATATCTTCACTGTGTAATTTCTTACCAGATGATCTAAAAGATTCGTCGTAGAGATTAGTATTTGTCGAGTAAAATGGACGATTTTGATTCATGAGGTAAATACGAGAATTTGAAGTGCGCGATGTATATGCCAAATAAATTGTCAGTTTCCTGTAATTTATTGCAGGTCAGAGTCAAACATCTAATAAAGGGCTGCCAACTGTAGCTGATTATTGAGAGATCTCCCGACCTTTTTACTAAAATATTAATATGATTATTATATCAACTGAAAAGAATAATCTTCTTGAGGTGCCTTATCCACTCAGTGATTCTGGCATAATATTCTTTTCGATCTTGGGCGTCGAGGTTAGCCCATTCTCTTATGTTCTTCAGCCACGAAAATCTCTTTCTCCCGATGCCTCTCTTCCCTCGATCTTTCCTTCCATAATTAGGTTTAGGAATTGGTACTTGGAATTTCTGAATGTATGTCCTAAGAATGCAGTTTTCCTTCTTTTCACTATTCGTAGCAATTCTCTTCCTCTTTCCATTCTATCTATGACTTCATTGTTCGTCACGCGATCCGTCCATGGAATTTTTAGCATTCTCCTGAAAACCCACGTCTCAAAGGCGTCCAGTCGGTTCATGACATTGGCCTTCATTGTCCATGTCTCCACTCCATAAAGTAGCACAGAGTAAATGTAACATTTCACAAAACGGTACCGTGATTTCAAATTAAGGCTGTTGTTGCTGAGAAGAATTCTCATGTTCCTGAATGCCACTCTGGCTTGCTCGAATCTGCTACGTATCTCCAGGTCTTCACTTATCCAGCATCCTAGGTATCTAAATTTCGTGACCTGTTGGATTTTCTTACCATTCACTTTAATGCTCAGGAGCACATCTGGTGTTCTGCTAACCATCATTAACCTCCTTTTGTCCGTGTTAATCTATAGTTAAACTTAGTCGTTCTCCTTCGGAAGATTTTCTGTCTATAAGGCGTTGTAATGCTGCCTGGTCATTGATTTTGATGTATCTTTCAATGTACTTTCGAAAATTGCTTCAGAGTACAGATTAAAGAGTAGTGGGGACAAGACGCAACCCTGTCTTACTCCCTTTTCTATCGGGAATTTTTGTGTAGTATCACTTCCTACCTTCACCGATGCAGTTTGATTTGTGTATAGGTTCTTTATAAATCGTTCTTATTTATCATCCTATCTTGAAGCATCTTTATTAGGTTAATATGTTTGATACAATCGAATGCCTTCTGGTAATCTATGAAGCACACGCTAGTCTCTAAATTTCTAGAGTAATATGGTAGAACTGAAGAGTGCTTCACGCATACTGAAACCCTGACGGAACCCAAACTGGGCAGGGCCAATGTCTCTTTCGCATCTATTGTAAATTCTCGTATGAATGATCTTTAGGAACATTTTTTAGGACTTGACTCAGTAAGCTGATGACTCGAAACTTATCACAGTGGTTGGGGTTTGGTGTTTTGGGGATCGGTACAAAAATTGACTGGAGCCAGTCCTGTGGTATCTCGCTCGTCTCATATATGTTGTTGAATATTTCTACCAGTGAGTCTATATTCTCATTATTTAGCAGTTTTATTATCTCTACTGCTGCTTTTCCTTGTTTGCTTTGTTTAATTGCCTTGAGGACTTCTGATTTCAATATTTTTGGGGAGAGTTCACCTTCATAATCATCTGTGAAATCGCTTATAGTATAGTTGTTGCGTGTAGTTCTTCCAATGATGAAGGAATTCCTTGTCAGATATGATTCGATTGTCCTCGACTATGTTGTTCAGATTGCAAGGCTTTGTTCGACCTGTAACTTCTTTCACTAATTTATGTGTGTTAAAATTATTATGTTTCTCTTCCAGTTCTTCCAGCTCTGTGCACCTTTCCTTTAACCATTGTTCCTTAGCTTTACGGATCTCTTTCCGAATTTCTTTGTTGATCTTCCTGTACTCCAACTCGTCTTTGTTCTTGAAGGACCCACGCTTATCCATAAGTGTCAATATATCCTCTGTCATTCATTTCTTCTTTTTGTTGCTCAGTAGACCAATTTCGTTGTTTGTGACAGTCACAATGGCGTCCTTAAAGCTGTTCCAGGGCCCTGATTTCGGGACATGGTTCCGGCGATTGCCCCATTCGCCCTTTCTTTGATTCTCATCCGTACTTCAGGTTTCTTTAAGTTGTTGATATTGTCACGAGTAGCTTAGGGGGTAGCGTGATTTCTTTAAAAGAATAACTTCTCAGAGAAGAGCTGCGTCGCGATTAGTACAATGACGGGATCTCAATGCTTCCTTTAATTCTACCACTGGAGGTTCTACTCGCGAGGACACGCCTTGTTTAGCGTGCCGGGGGGTAACTGAGGTAGACCGGGATCGCGTTACGTGGGGTAAGAAGAGATGATAAAGTAAGCACGTTTAGTTTATAACAATAACAATGTATTAACGATAAAACTTTAACAATAATTATTGGTCAGAAAAAATGAGATTCTATTATACCCGTTTACTCTCTTATAATTTATAGTTTTTCTTAAGAGTTGGGTTTTATTTAAGAGCACTAAGAGATTTCACTAAACTTTTTAACACTTGTCTAAACTATTTAGACACTTGTCTTTCTCAACACTCTGACAAACTTCTTGTCAAGACTTTACTATGGAGGTTGTGAAACCCCTGGTCCTAGCAGTCGTCAAGTGACTAGCCGGTGCCAGATTTGGAAGGAAAGGAATGGAACCTAAAGCAGTCGTATGGCTAACTTTAGGAGCGGATAGAACCCAGAAGGCAGTCGTCAAGTTGCTAACCTTGGGAGCTGGAGGTGAGACCAAAGTCTGCCGAACTGAGGATTCGGTAGCGTATTTATATAAAACAAAGTGATGATCATTGCATGCATAAGGTTCAAAGTCGCTCCCGTTGATTGCTCGCGTTGTTTATAGTTTGCCATTAATGTTTATATAACAATCTCCAAGTTCAAGTTCAAACTTGCGACAGGGTGATATTTGTTTAGTAACTTATGCATTTTAGTAGATTACAATATCTATTTTCTTACTACGTCTTCGCTCTATCTTTTTCAGTTTTATTTTAGGTTTACCCACTACGGGTTGTGATCTGACCTTATGTCGGTCCCTGTGTAGGTTCTTACTCCGTGCAGTCCATTACTGTATCTTTAGCTGATCAATATAAAGTCTATTTGATTTCTTACGAGGTGCTCTTTCGTGTGTTGTGGGGACTGCCAGGTGTATAATAGTCTTCTTGGTGACAGTTTGAACCATGTGTTCGCAATGACTACTTTTTCTTCCTGACAGAATTGTATTAGGATTGAACAGAACAGTAAGCAAAGAAGTATCTATGCCATTTTCTGCCTTCGCGGTTTCTTCCATTTAGCAGCTTTTCTTGGTTCCATAGAATAGTTTTACCCCATAGAATGGGACCTTTGCACCTAATCAACCATTATGTTACCCTTTAATTATCTCATGCCACATAATCAAATGCATTTACTAATATTAATATATTTATATTTGTCTAGTAATAGGTATGAGTCTTTTGTAGCTTTATTGGGAGTTCCTCAAGGCTCTTGCTCTTACCTAGGACCTGTTTTATTCTTAATTTTTATTAATGTTATCGCGAATGTTATTACGGTATCTTTTCAGCTATTTGCAGATTACCTAAAAATGTATGTATCTGACTTACCACCGAGTACTATGAAGCCTTGGAGAGCAATGTAAGCGCAGTTCAGAACTCGTGTGCGCTTTATTGATTGAAACTCGCAAATCCGCTCCAATTTTATATAATTGTGCAATAGGTGATGACGTACTTAAGAGAGTTGAAATAGCTAAAGACTTGGCAATAGAATAGGAAAATATACAGAAAACAAATGTCGCCCAATGAAAGTTATTTTCCCTTACATGTAGCTCTTGTAAGCTGATGGAAAGGGTTATTATCAAGGAAATTACATCATTCCTTCTAGAAAATTAAAGTATACCACCAAGTCAATACGGATTTCTTCCCAAAAGATCAACAGTCACGAATTTAATGAGATGCTTAAAGCGATGGACAAAAAGTTTTGATGAGAACTAACCCGTGGACATACTCTACCTAAATTATGAAAAGGCCTTCGATAAGGTATCACACACCAGACTCTTGATAAAACTGAAGCACGTTGGATCGAAAACTTTCTGAGAGCACAAACCTGCAAGGTAAGAGTTGAAAATAAATTGTCCAAACCCTACGATATTCTTAGTGGGTACCTGAGGGTTTCGTCTTGGGTCCACTTCTCTTTCTGGTCTGCATTGCAAATCTGGCTGACTACATCAAGTCTGACTTGGCATTTTTGGCTGAAGACACACACTGACTGATGACCTAATCTCATTGGAAGCCTTGGACACAAGCCTGGCAACTACAGCTCAATGAAGATAAGTGTACTTGTCTTCATATAGGAAAAAATAGCCCGCAGCACAATCACTATCTTAAGACTAGACCACTAAAACATGTGGAAGAACAGCATGATTTGGGAAAAACATTGAGTTCCGATCTCAAATGGGAAACACACATAGCAAAAATTGTCAAGAAATCAAACTCAATTTAGTTCCTCATTGGAAAAGACCTTGAAAGCAAATAAAGTTGTACAAGTCCCATGTGAGACCAACCCTTGAATATGCGCATAACGCGTGGAGTCCCTATTTTGCAAAGGATACAGAACTTCTCGAAAGAGTCCAGAGACGGGCCACAAAAATTCCACTAGAAAGTAAGCACTTGCCATATGAAGAACGACTGCAAATATTCAATCTTTCAACATTCAGAGAAAGAAGACTAAGAGGGGATCTTATAGAGACTTTTCAAACCTTAAATGGGTACTATGCACTTGACCTTAACATCTACCAGGTTAGCCAAATGCAAACCTACGTGGCCATAGCCTTAAATTGTCCAACTTCCAACTTATCTGATGACCCTCTTTACAGAGGGTTGGATGGCACTGCTACGAGGCAATTTGCCAGCGCACCCTTCGCCCGGCGCTTAGGGAGAGGTAGAGCTACCTTTCTACATCCGTTACACGCTAGTCCAGTTTGAAGGGCCTTGTATTCGGTGGGAAAGACCAGTAAGACGGGCCTGTGCCCCTGGTGATTCCCGAGCTTTATACAACTATAAGCTAATGAAATGCACAAGTGAGTTCCTATGCAAGGAGGCTTCGCACACTGTAGGTATAACCACTTTCTGTCAGAAACTTCAAATCCCCGCAAGGAACACCCCCGACTGCCCACAGGCCACGCTACCACGCACGGAAATTCCCTGAAGTCCTAGTAGGAATCACCCCACACTACACGACCCACCCCTTACACTGTCCAGCCGGCACGACTTTCCAGACACCCCCCAAAGGATTGGAACACGTTATCTAAGCAAACAGCTTCCACTGCCCGTGCCGAATTCTGTAATCCGTTTCCAACGTGTTCTTCCTTCGACGGCTGGACCGGAAATGCCTTAAATTGTCGAAAGAGCGGTGTGCTAAACTTCCCAGAAAAAAAACTTTATCTCTATAAATGCTTTCAAAAACAGAGCAGACGAGGACCTGCAAGTTATTAACACCACTTTGGTTCACTATCTGTGAATGTGATGTGCATATATCTGATATATGTACATCACATGCAATATCTGCAACTCTACCTTTGGAACACTAATTTGCATCCTGCTCCGGGAACTGTGATATTAGCATATAAGTGTGTAACGGTGATATCGATAAATGTCTGTGATGAGTAGAGTAATATGAGTGCGTGACTGTGAATGATCAAACAATTTATCTGTTGAAAAACCAAAATTACAAATTTTAAAATCGTGCATGTGCAGCACCAGTTTCATCGGTATAATTGTTTGTTGGCAGAATTCTTGAAGGGTTTGGAAATACTATTGAGTCAGCTCCCTCCTCTAGTTTCTGTAATACTTACTGGTGACTTTAATATTGACTACGGTGCTTCCATAACAAAAGAATCCCATTCAGACTGTTTTATCGTTGTTTGAATAAAGGAGAAATGTGTTAATTTTCTCCGGTATGTTTCATATTAAAAACAGAGTATAACATGGTTTGTTATACTCTGTTAAAAGAACCAAATGTTATTAATACATTTTACTTTGTACCTGCTTGCACTAAAAGTAAGTTTACATCATCGTTTAATTAGCCACAAATATGACAAAACAAAATGTCAGGAAAAAGAAAACCGTCGATGAGGTGTATGTACTTTCTAATGTTATTATATTTTTTTATGAGTTTGATCCAAACTTCATCAGTTATTACGAATAATCTTGGTAAATTTGTTTTTAATCGTTGTTTGAATAATTTATTCAAACAACGGTTTTATTAAGTTTTAATTTGCATATGCACGTTTTGGAGCCAACCAGCATTACTGACTCATGTGCTTCAACCTTGGATTATGTTTGTTCTAACCTCGACAATATCTCTTGTAGAGTTTTAAATGCTTCTATGTCGGACCTATTTCACTTCAATTTATCCACAGAATTGCATCCATTACCCTCACGTCGTCGGGGCCGAATATTTTGTAAAAGAAATTTCACCAAATTTTGCACACTTTGTGAGCAAGTTGTTTGGTTGCCCCCAGGGTGTACAGACCCACTTGATTCTTTTTACAGTGCCCTGACTGAAACTTTTAATCTGGCCTTTCCCATAGTCACTAAAGAGAGAAAGTAAGAAACATGGTAAAGGTCGGCTAACCAGGGGAATTAGAATATCTGCGAAAAAAATAAGATTCCTATATCTTCTCAAAAAATTCTGCACTAGTGAATTTATTCTCACTCTGTTCTCCAAATATGGATCAATTTATAGGAAGGTAATCAAAGCTGCAAAAAAAACTTTACTTGAGTAGTAGAGTCTCTAATTCTGGCAACACGCAAAAAGAGGCATGGTCTATTATCAACGATATAAGAGGGAAAAGTCGTCCCCAGTCTTCCTCATGCAACCTTCCACCCAATGTTTTAAACGTTTTTTACTGCTCGATAGCAGGAACTCTTTTAGCTACTCTCGATTCGGGAATCAATCCAATGGACTACTTAGCAGGCAAGATATCCATGAGCAGGAGAACTATAGACCTATCTCTCTACTGCCAATTATTTCAAAACTTGTGGCGATGGCCTTACAAATAAATAATTACTTTGAAGAAAGGAATTTATTCACTGAATGCCAGTTTGGCTTTAGGAGAGATAGGTCTACTGTACTTGGGATTCTTGACCTTGTCTCACACATTGCTGAAGCCTTCCATAATCTCCCCAATTTGACACAGTTTTGTTCTGTGACCTGAGTAAGGCATTCAACTGTGTGGATCATGGGGTTCTCTTGCGAAAGCTTACAAAATATAACTTTTCTCCTTGGGTGCAGGTTGTGAGGGTGGCTGGGGTGTTGTCAGAGGAGAGTGTGGTTAACATTGGGGTCCCTCAAGGGTCAGTCCTGGGTCCCATTCTTTTTTTAATTTATATTAATGACCTTGCTTTATCTACTACACAGGCAAAATACACTCTCTTTGCTGATGATACTACTGTTTTCTTTTGCAGCTAATTCACTCAAAGAGTCGCTTGAGGGTTCCATGGCTGCACAGGAGAGAGCAAAAGAGTGGTTCTCAGGGAATAGGCTGCTGCTCAATGAGGAGAAAACCAACAGAGAGTGGTATTTCCTCTTCGAGATCTTCATGGGGAGAATGGCAGCGTGACCAGTGTCAAGTTCTTGGATGTTCTTTTGGATCCACAACTTTTGTGGAGGAACCACATTGAGATGGTGAGCGGAAAGTTGGGTAGAAGTCTTTATGTGCTGAGGATCCTAAGTATGAATGTGGCCACTGAAGTCTTGAAAACAGCCTACTTTGCTATCTTTCATACTCATATCAGTTATGCAATTTTAGTTGGGGTCATTCTGCTGATATGTGTAGAGTCTTTGGAATCCAGAGAAAAGTAATCAGAGTACTTACGGGTTTGGCATTTGGAGATGACTGTCGACAGGCTTTTTGCACTTTTGGGTGCCATGCCTGTTTGTTTTTGAGAACCTCATGTTTGTTAGGGGCAGGTTGGGGCTATTTCAGGACCCATGAAGGCACATACAACTACAACACCCGGCACCGACAACATCTCGTTCCATCCTATTGGAGATTAAAGAGGTGTCAAAGTGGACCAGAGTATTGGGGGATTAAGTTTTTTAATAAACTTCCAGACATTTTAAAAGATCTCCCAATAAAACAATTTAAATTTAAGGTTCAGGAAATTTTGTTGGAAAACGCATTTTATTCATTTGACGAGTTTCTCTTACATGATTTCAGCAATTCTAGCACAATGTAGATTTAGGACTGTTTTTAATCTGAACTTTAACATGTGTTTTATTTACTTTTTAAATGTATATATACTTATCCGTTTATATGTTTTAGTATTAATATTAATTGAAAATTTTACCCCGTATTATCTTTTATGACTTGTGTTAGGCTTTTGCATATCGACATGAATAAATGCATTTGAATTTGAAGAATATCCCTGACTCTTTTTTCTTGACACCGGTTGATGTTCCTGAAATCATGGAAAACCTCAAAGACTTCAAAAACAAAAATTCTTCAGGCCATGACAATATCTCGATCAATCTGTTACTTCACCTGAATAACAGCGGTCTTCTGGCACTGGCACACGCAATTAATGATTCGTTTGAAAAAGGGGAATTTCCCAAAATCCTTAAACATGCAGTTATTATACCCTTATACAAAGGGGGCGATTCAGACTCTCCAGCTAATTTTCGCCCAATTTCCCTTCTTCCCTCTCTAGGCAAACTAACTGAAAGACTGGTCAAGAGCAGAGTTCTTTCATTTCTTAATTCTCATAGGATTCTGTCCAATCATCAATTTGACTTCCAGTGTGGCAAAGGAGTTTTGGGTGTAATATTCTCTCTTCTTGAAGAGGTCTATTTTAGCACAAACGACAATCTCCTTTCGGCAGCGGTATTCTGCGACTTATCTAAAGCTTTCGACTGTGTCGACCATTGTGTGCTGCTACGAAAACTTGAGGTGTATGGCTTCAGAGGTGTTACTCTGAATTGGTTCCGGTCCTATCTGCATGATCGTCAGCGGGTTGTTTTGTTGGCGGGAGGGTTTTCTGACAAATTGAGCAACAATTGTGGTGTGCCTCAGGGATCCATTCTTGGACCCCTTCTGTTCCTCATTGACATCAACGATTTGGCCTCTCTCCAAATTCGGGGTAGTATTAGGCTTTTCGCCGACGACACCTCCAGAGTTTGGCACGCCATTAGTCGAGTGCTGTTGGATGACATGATTGGTTCTGATTTGAGCATGATAAAAATTTGGTGTGACAACAAGTTGTCTTTCAACATATCCAAGACCAATATGTTAAACGTCAAGTGCTCTCTCTTTATGTGGTGACGCTATATTTCCCAATGCTAGTGCGAAATTCCTTGGAGTTACGATTGATGCAAGCCTCAAATTTGAACAACATATTGTGGCCCTTTCAAGCAAGCTGGCATCAAGTTGCTATGCGTTGAGAGTTCTCTCTGATCATTTGGAGCTGTATGTTCCAAGACGTGCTTACTTTTCGCTGGTGGAGTCTCACATCTCCTATGGGATAGCATTCTGGGGCTGTTGTAGTGCTGCAAATCTCAACTACATCCTTATTTTACAAAAGAGGGCCCTTAGGTTTATGCTTAAGATCCCTTTTAGACAATCTTGCAAACCGCTCTTCATTTCTAATAAAATTCTGACTGTGCCTTGTCTATACCTGCTTGACAGCGTTTGCTTGGTCTACAGGAAGCACTATGACCAAATTTCTGCTGCCGGGCCCTATTCTACAAGACAAGTAAACTGCGTTCCACTCCCTATCCCTGGAAGCACCCTAGTGAAGAAGTCTTTCATTTACTTTGCTAAAAAGGCTTTCAATTTCTTACCCAGAAACATAAGCGCTTTGAGGTCTTACAAGGCTTTTAGAGGCAGGATAAGGGAGTTGCTCTTAACAAGAGCTTATTATAGTATAGAAGAATTCTTTGTGGACGCTCTCTGACACACATCATATAATTAATTTTATTGGACATTTATTGTTGTGAATTAATCCTTGTTTTTATTTTATTGTTTCTATTTTATATATTTCTCAACCTTGGCCTTTAACAGTTTCTCCTACGTTCAGATTATTATTTATGACTTGTACACAACAAATTTTTACTTGTTTGATACAAATAAAGCTATTTTTGATTGATTGATTCATTGATTAATGAACAGAGGTAGTGATTACTTCAATATTAAAACAGCTGGAACCAACGCTTTGTGTGTGTGTCTCCTGTGTACCAAATGTATTTCTTGTACTTCAATTATGGGATTTGACCATGATATATATTGCATTTTTTCCTTCCTGTAAGCATTCATTACTGATGCTGTCATAATAATAATAATAGTTAAAATACAAGCATTCTATATAGTTCTATACTAGCGTTTTTATAAAAGAGCTTTATTAATTACTTTTTGTTCGGCTTTGATCATTAAATAAATAAATAAATTTAAATAAAAGTTTATTTGCAAAAATATGTATATAAAAATAAATTATTATTAGAACTGTATGATATGTAACAAATACTAGACTATGACCTTATCGGTAAATTTACACCTTAAAATTATCCATCGCAGATTTCATTTGCTCTTTCAACTCAGCTAGTTGTTGTTTGGCCTCTTTGATATCCGGTTTTAAGTTTTGGTAAACGCTTAGTTCCTTGAGCAAATTATCTTTTTCCTCTTTCAGAGACTTAAGGGTATCGATGTGCTTCACCAAATTCGGCAAATCATACTCTGGCTGCTTCAACCAAGGGTATTTTTTCTGAAAGAATCGAGAAATCGGTCTACTGTATTCGTTACGAAATTTACTTGTTTAGATTAGTTCGATAGTTGAGATTTAGTTATATTTTATTCAAAAAGTATTGAATACTGATTTTGATTTTCAAATATCAATACATAGCAATCTTTATTTTCCCCTGTCAAGTTTTACTTAAAAAAATGGAAAAATAGTGTGATGCCATAAGTATTTGCTAAATTGGGTGCAAGATAACCAATAGAAAATTGAACCAGACATACATTTTAGCATAGCCTTACCTCAAATTTCACCAATTCATTTTCATATTTTTTGGCTTTTTCCTCTAGTTGCTGTATATCTTGTGGATGCAGTTTCAGTACATTATTGACATTTTGTCTTGAATATTCTAGTTCACTAAAATAAGAATCCTTACTACCTAATCAAAATAGGCCCTTAAACTACAGGCCCATGAGAAATACCAGCAATTTGTGCAACTGTATAGGGATGCGCCTCATATTTTGACAAGCTACGGCCTTTTATGATACAAAAACGAGATAGAAACAAAGTTTAAATGTAACAATTGCACAGTTTTTATAAATTGCCAGGAAAATAATGTGATGGTCTGGCATAGTTTTTGCCATTTTCCCCAGTTAGTTTTAAAAATAGAAGCATCAAACCCAGTATATATTTGGCATCCATTACAAACGGACTATCTTGCTAGAAAAACGTAAGTTAATATTTTTTAACAGCTTTGTGATGCATACTGCTTTTTGTGATAAAAAAAAAATCTAGCTATTCGTGATAAACCCTACAACTCTTGCACTACTTTTTTTCCGTCTTATATACTAAAATGACTATAGCTTGTCAAAACATGAGGAACAACCCCAGGATATTAGACTTTTAGAAATCAGATAAGTAAAGTGAACTTAAGACATTAATATGGCTTTCAAAATGGTATCTTGGATCATAAAATTAAAGATTTTTCATAAATAATGTAGGAATTATTATTATCTATATGAACCAAGCCATGCTAAAGACCATAACCTTTTCATACTCAAATAAAGATAGAGAACAGGCAAGTGTCACAACTAAATAATCAACACTCAAATAAGTTCCATAATAAATAAACCTGCTAAAAGGAAAAGTACTCATTATTTTAATGGTTAGTAGTATTGCTATTCATTTGCAACATGAACCAATTGAATTTAAAAAGTTACTTCGGTTGTGTGAACAGTGGGTTTCCATTACTGTTTCCAGATATTCAAATTTTAAAGCTTATATTTCTTCTCCCTGAATGACTACATTTTTAGCTCACAAATACTTTAATTAAAATTAAATATTAAAGAATATAAAGATGTGTTCTTACCTCTTTAAGGACTTAATTTGTTTTGAAATTTTCTCATTGAGATTAATATAGTGTCTAATACAAATTTTGAGCTTTGATAAATAGTTGTTGCGTTTTCTGAGCTTTTCTGCGTGCCCCAATTCGGCCTTTTCTAAACTCAGGCTTTTCGGTTCTAGCTCTTCCATGAACTTGTCCAAGTTTTCCACTGAACCGCCAAAATCTATCAATTTCGGTCCATCGGCATCCTTTAGAAGTTTTAGTTTTTTTAATATTTCCTCCATTTGTTGAACTAAAACCGAAAATAAGCTAGTCGAATATTCGTCAACCTAATTGTTAGTAGCTAGTACCTAACTTACTTTCTTCTCTACATAATTGGGTCCTTTGCTTCAATAAATTTGAATATTCCTGTAGCTGGTCTGGACTCAAACTGCTAGTTTTAGTATTCAGAAGAAGTTCATCGAAAATATCATCTGCTTTACTCATGGTATGTATGTTTCTCCCTTATCCTATCTTAGTTTTAAACGTAGAACAGCACGCCTAAAATATGAAAATATTCTGTTTGATTTGAAGATAGATAGAATTTGTTGACAAAAAATATAAAACAAAAAACATCATAAATTAAAAAAAAAAGCAAGAAAAACTAAAAAGATGTGCGCTAAAAAGAGATAACAAAACAGGCAATCATAGCCGTGTTCGGCAAGCACAACCTTTTCATAGTATTTTTGCTCAAGGTCGGTTCATAACCGTTCGGTTTCGGTTAGTTCATGGAGCGTTCGGTAATTTTTGTGTGACGATTTGAAGACAAGAGTCGCTTTCCAGCTGAACCTTTGACAAGGGAAGGGAGTCCCTTGTCAATGAGCTGAACAAATGTTTGGACTTTAAGCGATGTGCTTGAAACACGAGCGCTTCGAGTAGTGTCGAGTGTCGAGCACAACCAAAATCCGTTACTGATTTTGGAGCACAACTACTGTGGGGATGGAACCAAAATCTGTAAACACAAGACAGATTTTGGGATGAAACTACTGTTATTGTTTACGTGCTCTTTATCTATGCCTCTATTTAATCTAGTAATGGAAGTATCTGTATTCCATGCAAACATTTTTAATCCAAATGGACTTCTATAAATAGTTCTTTTGGATTAAAATATTTTGCATGGAATATAGATTGTTTCATTACTATGTTTCATACATGTACACAGCCTTTACTATTAATTTAATCTGTTTCGGGTTTCTTTGGATTTCCTGTCTCTTTTGTGCATGGTTTCAATAATTTCAATTAAATAAAATTGTTGATTGTTAAAAACCTAAAAGTGAATCCAGCAGAGGAGGTGGATGAAGAAACAAGTTGGTAAGTAATTAGTAAGATAGAAGAGATCAATAGGCTTAAATATTAGTTAAATATATGTTATTCCATTGCAGCTTTGTTATCTATTTAATCTTTATAATAATAATAATAACAAAACAACCAGACTTTACCAAAGCAAACAAAACTACATAACCTATAAAACGTGTTTGTGCTTCAAGCACGAACTATCCGGTAGGTTCTTCAGGGGCAATGGGAAAGTAACCTGTGTTTCAAACTCGGTAACAGCTGAAACACGGGCGTCGAACATTTGCGCGCCGGGGCTCGGTTGCGTGCTTAAAACACTCAGCTGGAAAGCGCTTAACACACTCGTATCGCATCAGAGGGATTCAGAGTTGCGCGCGCATTACATTGTTGATAAACGCAATATCTTTAGGATCTAGCTATCTAGTTTTTTCTTCATTTGGGCATGCCTTGGTTTAGTTTTGATTAGTTCCGGTAGATTGCGCCCGCGTAGTGAGCGAAGCGAGCGGAGGGCAATGGGCGAAGTAGAAAATTAGACATTTTTGTCAAGAATGTGATGCGCGCGCAACTCTGAAGGCCTCTGATGCGGTGCGTAATACGATCCTTTTATAGTCCTACGGTACTATATTATACTAGCAGCTTCTGATACGTGGGTTAACGTCACTTTAGAGTGATGTTAACTCTTCAAGCATGGCCATCCGCTCGCTTCGCTCGCTCCGGGGCGCATTCGGACAAAACTAGATGAAACGGACTCAAATTTACAAAAAGAAACAAACATAACCTAAAAAATTAATAAAAACATGTCTTGTCATCGACGGGAATTGAACGCGGGACGCCTACTTTTCAAACGCAGAATCTGACTATTAGAGTAACTAGACCTGGTGAACAAACTGACTGAACTGTAGACGAGATTTCAGTTCATAGTGCACTTGTGAATGAGAGGCTAGTGATTGACTAGGTACGTGAGGTTACGCATGCAATCACTTGTTTGTAAGTCAGCAGATGGTCTAGGGGTCTGCATGGTTGGCCTTCACTTCGGCGACCCGGATTCAAATGCCGTCGATTTTGGTTTTATTAAGTAAACAGTTTTTTCCTGATGTTTGGGTTTTTGTTGGGTATGGTTTAGGTTAGCACCTGGTTAGTTTCCTTTTCTTGAGCCCCGGAGCGAGCGGAGGGCCATATACTTGCCAATTGCAGGTCTTTAAATCGCATGCGTTCACAAGTGCACTACGTACTGAAATATCGCGAACCGTAGTAAACTGAAAGTGACATTGATCCACCAATCAGAAGCGGCTAATATAGCATAATGCCGTATGATTGTAAGTGATCTTAAAATGCTGATGCGGTACGGCCAACGTCTTGTGATTTGAAGACCCACGTCTACGTACGCCAAATTTTCAACCTTCGAACCGGCACATTTGACAGCAGCCCAGTGTTGTCGTCTTAATATTTCTCTTCACGCATGACCCTCCACTCGCTTTGGTCGCTCCAGGGACACGTGCAAATAAAATTAAACTCACGCATGCGTGAAGGCTCAAAATTTGCGATTCTAGACGCGAATGATTTGAAGGGACAGTATTGTTTCCGGCTTGTTTTAGCCAACGGGCAGCCGGGTTCTATAGACAAAGTTGACGAAGGTCTCCAATATAATAAGACCTTAGGATATTACTGGGTTATCGATACCGAATAACCGGACATTTGGAGATAGTTGTAACATGACACCTAATGTCTCATGTCTTTGCGGTGCAATAAACCATCTGCTAGTGTCCTGGTGGTTCAGTGGTTAGATGCTGGGCCTTTGATACAGCGGCCCAGGGTTCGAATCCCGTCGTTTTTTTTTAATTAGATTATGTTCGTAAAAAGATTTTTCTTCATTTTGAGATAAACGTCTTGGTGAATCGGAATGGATTTCATGACTCATTGACATATTGCGACACTTCACGCATGGGTATGCGTAATGTGTCTAAAGTTTTTGGCACGCAATGCTTTCAATTTTCGGGAAATTGCTTACAGAGCCTGGAGATGGCCGTGCTTGTGAATCATGTAATACGATGGTGCGGGTTCGATTCTCATCTCATGTTCCTTTTTTAAACTCTTGATTTTGGGTATGGGTTGGTTTTGATTAGTTTTATTTGGTTGCGCCTCAGAGTGCGTAAGGCGAGCGGAGGGCCATGCGAGAAGTGAAATAATAATGAACGTTTCATAGGTATCATATGATAAATAAATGCGTGAAGTGTCGCAATATGTCAATGAATAAGGAAATCCATTCCAGTGTACTCAGACTCTTGTATTTTGGGCATGCCTTGGGTTAGTTTTTGGTTCGTTTTTGTGGGTTGCGCCCCGGTAGCAAGCGAAGCGAGCGGAGGGTCATGCGTGAAGTGGAATAATAGTCACCGTTTCATTGTGTTCATTAGGTGCCGTGCTACGGCTAGCTCCAAGTGAACCGCACTGATAACACTGGACTAATGCTGCGTGAAGTGAAATATTCTAACTTCATTACTGTTGACAGCTCCAAAAGACCCATTCGCATATGCGAGGTCAAAGAGCCCTCTCAAGTTTCTATCGCCTCGTTGAGGTTCGTAGGTCAGGCATATATCCTTTCCGGAAGCAAAAGTTAATGTCAATTTGAAAGAGAAGAAGAATATCTATAGTTGCATAACTTGCATAGTAAATCAATATAAATAACCATCTTTTATCTCTTTCCCGTCATCCTCGCGGAACTTGCCTATATTTTTCCGATTAGAATCGATCGTTAAACGTGCCGGTGATTAGCGCCAATTTGCAAAAAATAAAAATATTGTTTAATTTATGAAAGCCTATGTAACATTCGAAAAACATTATTTTATTATTTAACAAAAAACATGGACTCCAAGGATTATTCAGCAACTAGCAGTAATTTTTGGATTGACGGGGCTCAGGTGTAACGTCATATCATCTATCGGTTCTACATTGATTATTAATAACCATCAATTTTATTTTAGATATTAGCCGTCCGTGATAAGCTTACGGCAACTGGATTGATATACGAATGATCAGGATTCGCGTCTGCCTACTGCAATTTTGAGCCTTCACGCATGCGTACGTGCTATTTCATATATTTTTCTATATTCTTGATTTTGGACATTCCTTGGGTTGGTTTGGATTGGTTTCGCCCCGGAGCGAGCGAAGCGAGCGGAGGGCCACGCGTGAATTGAAATATTAAAACGGCTGCTGTCAAGTGCGCAGGTCCAAAGGTCGAAAATTTGCGGTAGATAGACGCGAGTATGATCAGGTGGTGAGCTCAACACCAACACATAACATTTTAGGATTTTAAGTGTTATGAATTTATGTCTAGCGGCTATCCCATAGCTCGGAGCAATCAACTGTTTTTATGTACTTTGCGATGTAACAAATCATTTGTATGTCTCTGATAATCTAGAGGTCTGCATGCACGCGAGTTCAAACCCCGTCGGTTTTTTATATTTTTTTAAGGTTATATTTCTAAATCGTTTATTTTCTTGATTTTGGGTGTGTCTTGGGTTAGCACCTGGTTAGTTTATTTCTCTTGAGCCTCCGAAGCGAGCGGAGGGCCATGCGAAAAGTGAATTTGGGCATGCTGCTGAGAGTTATGGGATAGTCTCTAGAAGTAAGTGGTGTTATGTGGACAGTTGCAAAGTTAAGGAGCAATGTTTGACGATATGTGCTATGTATTCAAATATTTATATCAAAAGCAACGTCAGCTCGCGCAATCTTATATTTCTAGAAAATATGAGCTATAAAGCAGTTAAAACCTGTTATACGAGTTTTGAAATTTAGAAATGTAGCAAAAAATACGATTATGTCAACTACCTGCTTCACGATAAATCGTTACCAAGAATACGACATATGACAGCACTAACGACCATAAGAGTCTAGGGTTCCTACTAAATTTTCGATGCGAAACCGTGCATGCGCATTGGCGAAACAAAAATAATAGGTGTTATTATGGCTTTGCATAGCTCTCCGCTCGCTTGGCTCGCTCAATCAACAAGAAATAATCAAAA
>MU192452.1:17501-28111 GCA_016904865.1 Pissodes strobi
AATTCCGATACATTCGGCCATATTACGCATGCACGGTTTCGCATCGAAAATTTAGTGGGAACCCTAGACGTTTGTCTAATGACCAATAGTCACAAAATCACATCCAAAACACAAAAATAAAAAACCAAAAATAATACTAACCCATTAAAAACTGTAACTAACCCCTACAGAAAAAAACCTAAAAAAAATATTACTAACCCACTAACACAAATCCATAACATCTATAAAAATAAGGTTATAGTAGTAGTAGTACATCTCTCTGTTGGCCTTTTTCTTTCGAAAATTCAGCCAGAAACGACCTCTATCCGGCTTAGTAAGAGCTGGGGCGACCCATCCCAGATTAGTTACACCTGATGGATAGAGATACTATTTTTAGAGGACCCAGTATGTCGAGTATGTACCCCTGGGCCTCCGACTTGTACATGCACGGCTTGTTTTAAGGTTCGAACACCACCGGCTGGACATTCACACACATTTAAATCTTGTACATGCACGGGGCCTAACCCCCGGCTGGACGGATAACATCTACCAAAACACACAATACACTCCGCCTAACAACATCGAGGACATTAGGCCAACACGCCAAGGAAGGATGATGTAAGAGTGACGCAAGCATCAAGGGAAGACGGTGCTTTTTAGTGGGTATGATAATCTACATAGTCCCCTCACCCGAGGGGGTGCATAAGAGAGCATTTTTACACCTGAAAAAAAAATAGCCACACGAATAATAAAGGTGGAAAAATTGATTTTAACTCACCGATCTCCATATATGGAGATCGGTGTTTTAACCTAACCTCAATCTTCAATCTCTCTTCTGCAGATCATTAAAAAAATTAAATAATGAAAATTAGAATTGGGCTAGTGTTGATTAGTTTTGTTTGAATGTGCCCCGGAGCGAGCGAAGCGAGCGAAGGGCCATGCGTTTCATAGGAATCATATGATATAAATGCGTGAAGTGCCGCAATCTGGCAATATGTCAATGAATAATGAAATCGAATTTGGTGTACCCAGGCTCTTGCCACGCTTATTTGTTAAATTTAGAGGCTGAGTAGGGATAGCCAGAATGGAATCGACTCAACGGTAAATCGATTCTTTGAGCCGATGCATCGAAATGATCAAATCGATATGGGAGCTTCGAATCGGTTCGGCGACTCGATTCTTCTGAATCAATTTGGCGATTACACGCTTGCGATAAAATGTAATGTAATGTAATAATCTCATATCGGATTCATTCGATTCTAATGGGAATCGATGAGATCCCGAATCGATTCGCTCTAACCGAGTATTTCGAATCGAAGTTTAGTAATATTCTGGACACTATGGCGAATGTTAATTTAATTTACTGCGATATGTCTCGATTTAATAGTTCATTATAAAATTTACTGATTAATGTTCGAACTAATCCAGCGTCTTGAGTTACTGAGTCCCTTGGCCGTGGGGTCCATAATGAATACATGTACTATCCTCGAACTAGACAAAGATATCTTGCTCACTCGCTCCCCTTTTCCCCAAAGTCAACGGCACATGGTGGCCATCGGGACAGAGGGATTGACCTCCTTTCGCAAAAACGCGATTTGGGAGTTTAGGACTACATCATCTTGTCTGGCTTGTGAACTCTCAAATAATGGAATAATGATTGATTGTCTTTATGCTATTCCGATGATGTTTGTAAAAGCAAATGTTTTATAATAATTTCTATACTTAAAATATACGTGAACAGCATCCCAGTCCGTTTATTATCATAATTAAAAAATACATTTGTATGCTTTAAGACGTAAACATGATTTAAGTATTGAAATGTAGAATCGTCCTGAAGTTAGTACCTACAGGTTTTTTTTTTGCAGAAACATATTGACTATTTTCTAATCAATTCGAGAGCTAAAGTATCATTAAGAGGAGACCCTCGCGGTTCGCCTTTGCAGCCGTGCACTTGGTGTCTGGGGCGATGCTCCCCGGCTGACGACCCCACAGTTGCACTCGGGGAGTATCGATGTCACGCGCCCGCCTCCGCCGACGCTGTCTGCAACCCCCACACCCTGGTGCACTGGCCGCGGAACAGACGTGTCGATTGGCACGTGTAGCAAGCACTTTACGAGGCGGATATCAAGCAAAATTAGATAGTTCATATAACATTTAACTGTTTTGAGATTTATATATTATATTAAATATTTCTTAGCAATAACAATGAATTTTTTTATTATCTGAGATAGATCTCGCCTCGTGCGGCTGAACAATCTTGTACGGAAATAGGTCTTCTTCCTTCGTCGGCAGATACGCGAAGGCGCAGTCCCTCCAAGTGCATGTGGGAAACTCGTAAGGAAATGTGGTGGCGAAAAATTCTCTACCAGTATCAACCGTAACTTGTTTTAGCTTCCTACAACATAAGACACAAAATACGAACTGAAAATGAGAACGTGGCTAGAAAGTGCCTTTTATCATACTCGTGCTGAAACTTTTTTCGATTCATTACTACCCTCACTTTAATATTTGACATTTCTGTCTTTTAACGATGATAACTATTAAGATTAAGCATGAGTACAAGCATTACAATAAGAGTGTCTTAATAGCCACTAAATGTGAGTTGCATACACTATTTTTCAGGGCGACATAATTACCTATAAAATTGATTCATCTTCTTAGCTGCAACTCTCCTAATACCCTTGGCGTGCTTCCACGACATAGTGCTCGCCTTTTCTAAGCTGAAAGGCATCCTAGTCGATGCAGGATTTTGATAGCACACGTCCGTGTGCCTCCAAAGATATTTGCTTGTCCCGTGGTACGTAAGTTTGTCTTCGTAGGTCCAACAAGTACCGATGCGCAGCTCAATCCACAAATGGAAAATCGGAAGCCTGTATACTTGAGGAAGTTTGGCCAGGCGAAAACCATCTTCCGCCATACCTACACACGAATCCAAGAATGTATTCATGCGATTCTCTAAGAGATCTGATATACAGTATACAGGGTGTTACAATTTCGAAACGCACCATTAGGATCTCGGAAACTATAAGAGCCTTTTCAAAAGAGGATACTGTATGAGAGATACGCGTATCCAAGATACAGAATCACAGTCGAAATCTTCGACTGCTGCATCGAATTCACTTATTTCTTCAATCAAACCTAAAATAGTCGCAGTGCCGTGCATAGGTTCATCACTATAGCGCGTAGTAAATAATACTCATGACCTAATTATAATCTCCGTTGCAAAAGTATCCATGTCTGAACAGGTCCATATACCGTAATGGTAATCCGGCGGCTGAAGTTGCCGGGATGCAGAAATTCGGTATCGCGATTCTATATGCGTCGCTCATGCCGTGTGAATAGGTCCATTTGAATATATATTTAACCTATATCTCGTATACAGTATCCTCGTGTGAAAGCGCTCTAAGAGATACAAGGACGGTTAAATTGGGGCAAAGTTGCGCAATTTAATGGTGATTGACATGCCATCGAGAAATTTAGAAATTTCCATCTACTTCCGAAGATATCCGTACAAAACCGAAAATCAGCTATTTTATTTTTATTTTTTTCTGCCTTTGTTTGAAGAGATAGAGTAAAATAAATGTCACATTATTATTGCCACTCTTTCTCCTCTACTGAAGCGTCAAGATCGAGAAGTAACACTTCATGAGCGGTGAGGCTTGGACTAGTCAACAAGACACGCAGTTAAATTGGTGAAAACAAGGAAGGCACTGTAATTCCGTAGACCAAAAGCATCCACTACCGGGAGTAGGAAACCAAGAAAATAGAAAGGAAAAACCCCTGAAACACAAATCGTGCAAATTAAAACGATGATCAAGCCTAAATATGAAGGAAACAGATACGGACTCTCAACAAATACCAGATCAAACCAATAACTGTTCCAAAAATTACTTAAACAAGATACCTTAAGATGTTAAACGGGGTTCAAGCGTATGGCAGCTCGCGAAAGTAATCCCCAACATGGGTACAGGTGGTCGAATCTACATCATCATCATCATCTACAATCATCCATCAGACGAGAAGCAATCGACGACCCCAATCCTGCTCAAGGGCTTCGTTGAATAATCCTCTTACTAGGGCACTGTATATTTCACACTAAATATCATATCAGTATCACAACGAAAAATCCCAATTTCGATAGCCACGCACTGAAACCTTCTGGTTCCGTCAAGATTACATATGGGCTAAATGTGCTTGAAAAGCGTTTACCCATAGGGCTTAAGTTTTGATACCACATGCGCAAGAACGAAATATCGAAATTATCCATGTCTTTACGTTCTAGCAAAACTTCTTCAACGCCTCGTCTTGGTGGTGTAGAAGGCAGAGTGCTTGCTTGTCATTCCTGCGCTGCAGGTCGATTCTTGTCGGTTGCGACAGATGTTTTGTTATGAGCCTCTCGCAATAGTTATGATTTAAAGGTAAAAGCGTACTGCAACGTCATCTTGTGTAGGTAGCGTTAACTCCAGCGATTGCATTCGCATTATAAGATCCTTTACACAAATAGTGCACTATATAAAAATCGACCTCTCCTATTGGTCGATCTGCATGGCCCTCCGCTCGCTTCGCTCGCTACAGGGGCTCAAACAAAGGAAACTAACCAGATACTAACCAAAACTAACCCAAGACATACCCAAAATCAAGAAAAAACTGTTTAGAAACATAATCTTAAAAAAAATTATAATTAAGTAACGGGGTTTGAAACCGGGCCGTCCAAGCGAGACCCAGCCATCGAAACCTCTCGACCACGAGAGCTCTTGCCACAAATTAATTGCATCACGATGAGATATTGTAATACGAGATGGATCGACCAATAGGAGAGGTCGATTTTTACATAGTGCTCTATTTGTGTATAGAATTTTAAAATGCATTACATTTGATGTCTTCGTGATGCAATCAATTTGCAGCAAGAGCCCTCGTGGTCGAGAGGTTTAGATGGTTAGGTCTCAAATCGGCGGCTATCGACGGCCCGGGACAAACCCCATTGCGTTTTTAATTTTTTTTAAAGGTTAAGTTTTTTCTTGATTTTGGGTTAGTTTGGGTTAGCACCTGGTTAGTTTCCTTTCCTTGAGCTCCCGTAGCGAGCGGTAGCGAGCGGAGGACCATGCGAAAAGTCAAATATTACTTATTGTAATACGTGCCCGTACTTTGGATGCACTTTTTACGAAATATTTTGCTTTATCTAACTAAAAGCCAGGCTATATTTAACAAAAACCGTATTATAGTGGATATACAGCAGCTTGCATGTGTTTCCGCCAATACACTCACAAAGAATCCCCCCTTCTTTGTAGGTTTGTAAAAATCCTTGATGGCAGCCAAAATCGTAACTGTCGCGAGACACTCGTGTTTTGTTTACCTTTTTTTAAAGATTATGTTTGTTTTTTTGTTAATTTACCTTTCTTTTCTTAAATTTAGGTTAGTTTGGGTTAGTTTTGGGTAGGTCCTGTTGATTGAGCCCTCGTAGCGAGCGAAGCGAGCGGAGGGCCATGCAAAGCCATAATAATACCTATTATTCTTGTTTCGCCATTGCGGATGTGGCATCGAAAATTACGCCCGACTACTAGACGCTTGTTAAAATGACGGCGCTAGAAGAATCATCATCGTGCCTGCTCAACATGCCATGTTGTCAGTACAAAGTACTGGAAAGTTATGATGTCATACTACCGGATTTGACTAATCAAGCGATAAAGTGACTCACAATTGAAATTATTTGAATTAGTTAGAAGTTAATTTTTAGATGCTTTGTGGGATTACATAACCCACGCGTTATGCGGCAGTCAAAATTACGATCAGCGCACGCCACTAATACCATTATGCCAAATAAGGCATTAACTTGGCAACCGTGTCGACCGTGAAGACCACACCGCTTGTCCAGAAACCTGTCAATTATAGCTGTATTCGATTGAGACTGGAGATCAGTTTAAAATGAACTGAATCTGAACTGATATTTCAGTTCAGTGAGCCAAGGTCAAATGAAATTATGAAAACAATTAAAAAAAACCGATTGGCAATTGACATTTAAATGCCATCTTTTACCTGAACTACTGAGCCGATCTAAGTGATCCCGGTCCATTTTTGGTTCACTTACAGGTGAGCTGGATCACTTTTTAGGTAGTGGGGGCAAAGTAATATTTTTACAATCGAACACGAATCAGTTCAATACAGTTCAGTTAGATCGATCTGAATCGATCCAAAGTAGTGAATCGAATACGGCTTATGTCACCAAAAGTACATCCACAGAAGTATATGAAACATAGAACAATTTCCTTGTGGTAGGGCAGGATCAACTCCGAGCTGAAATATTATCGAACTTTAATAACGGATATTCAGTTGAATATTCCGTCAATATATATGCCTAGAGTGCAAAACATTGATACAATCCAATGCAACACAACTTAGAGTGGTTCTCAATTCAAATCGATTGACGACATGACGCCGACGCGGCGTGAGTCTATGGTCCAAATTCGACAAGTGACAAGCCACACTAATAATTATCATTTCCAAAATGAAAATATTCCCTAATTGCCTAATGGATTCTCAAGTATAAATCAACGAGTCAATTGCCACAGTATGGCCATTATATGCCCAAAAAGTAAGTTCCAATTGCAGTGGTAGATCTCCCTAAATAACCTTAAAATATAACCACTCATGCATGCATTACATTCCAATTACTTTGCTAATCCGTAACCAATCTACCACGACTATTGTTTTCTTTTAGACACAACTCTCTAAGAAAGGCTGAAATATATTAGTGATTAAGAGCCATAATTAGCAAAGTCGAAGCCAGAGGGTGGCCGTCAAGGTATATTATAGAACTAAAAAAAAATGAAAACAAGCCAAGTGTTAGACGAAGGGTTCCTTTTTTCCCATTTAGAAAGGCAGCATAATAAGACGACACAACCAAGGGGACAATACCAACATGCAACTAAGCTTTGCGAAAATTGTTTGCTTTTAGACACTACTCAAACCGAGACTTGACTTGCTTACGAATTTAGTTGCTTAGTTCGAATGGCCTGCCAGTTCTCCTGATTTAATTCTACTTGACTTTGGTTTACCGGGACATATTATGAATTATGTACAAAGTATGTTCAACAAAAAGAGGAGCTGGCATCGGGACATTTCCTCCCATACTTGGGTAGTAGTAGATTGGTCTGGAGAACGCTCAACAGACTTTGTACAGGAGTCTCGAGGTGCAGAGTAAACCTGGAGAAGTGGGGAATGCTACCAGAAAACGAAAACCCTCAGTGTTCATGCGGAGAAATCCAGAATCCTCCACAGCTGCTGACCTGCACCGACATGGGACAGAGCTGCACATGGAACGATCTAATTTTAGTAAATGACAGGGCCATCAGAGCCGCAAATTTTTGGAAGGACATAGTGTGATCCGTACTCATAAAGTAAGTAAGCATGTTGATATGATATGTTTATCTGTTATTACCTTCTAATATATGTTTTACTATCTTCATCAGAGTTTTTTTGGATTTTGGCATTCGTCGAAATATGGCGAACCTCTTGGACAAAAACGATTCGGGCAACGTTTTGTCACGCGGTATCGTGATCGGGGTAACGTCCTTGGGTTTATCCACGTGGCAGCTTCCACATTCCGAAATATTATTGTCGCCCCTCTCCGAGGAATTCCCCAGAGACGTCGCAGATTCGTCGGCCGACGATGAAGATTCCTCTTCTGATATGCTGTCGGATGCATCATCATCATCTGTATCATCACCAGTATCGTCATCAGAACACGCACATTTATTGTTCTCTTCTAAATTTGAGGGGGCAGGTGCTTCCACATTTGCTTCTTTGGTATCTTGATCCGGAATTTCTTCAGGTACTATTTCCTATAAGAAGATATTAGATACAAATATTATAATAATATAAAGAAGGCATTTCGTACATTTAAGAATAGCTTTATAGACACTTTTAAAGCGACAGAATATATTGTTACCTGTTCCTGTTCGTCCGACTGTTCGCCTTCTTGTGAGACATCTGCACCATCATTAATCTCCGGTTGCTGTTCTTTTTCTTGATCACTTTGTGTTGGTGTGAGATTGAAGTTTTGTATCAACAATGTATTCGACGCGTACTATAAGAAAAATTATTAATTTGATGAACGTACTCAAGAAACGGTATCGTTACATTTTCAAATGCCTGCGCGAAACTGACGTCCACGCTGCGCATAAACGTGCGTCGAGGGACTCCGTCCTTTATTTCGGTAATGAACGCTCTCGATTCATTCTCGGATTGCGCAAGATAGTTTTGCAACTCTTCCATGCAGTTCTTGTGCGCAGCTTCAAATCTGCGTAGAAGCTTTTCGCACGCGCACGGCGACACCTTCAGGGCTCTGGACAATATATATAGGTTTTCTCCCGGCATGGTTTTCACTCCTGAAAATATTAATTTATTTATTCATGTTATAATATGACCCAAGTAGTATATATAGTCACGAATAGTTTTGGAGATTGGCGCGTTTTTTAAAGGAATAACGTCTCAGAGAAGAGCCGCGTCGCGATTAGTACAATGGCGGGATCTTAACGCTTCCCTTAATCTGCCACTGTATGTTCTATTCGTGAGGACACGCCTTGCTTAGCGTGCCGGGGGGTAACTGAGGTAGACCGGGATCGCGTTACGTGGGGTAAGAAGAGATGATAAAGTAAGCACGTTTACAATGTATTAACGATAAAACTTTAACAATGATTATTGGTCAGAAAAATGAGATTCTATTATACCCCATTACTAAGGTGCGCATCGTTTCTCTGTTTATAGGTCTTAGTTTATGAGTAGGTATAGTATGTATGTTCACGGGCCTCCGCCGCGCGGAGGGATGCGCAGTAGCAAAAATCGACCACGTGGGCTATGCCATTTTTAAGGCGTGGCATTAGATAGTTGACAGATGACAAATGACAGTTGATGACTTGTGTAGAATAAAAATAGCTGACGTGGGCTACATCCATATATATAAAAAGAATATATCGCGCATTGACCCTTTATGCAATGAGTTGGACGTGTAACCGACACAGAGAGATGGATATGTTTTCGCCGTATGTATTTCGCATAAGTCTGACTCGTTAGGAAACCGGTAGATATGCGCAAAATCGGATATAAACACGTTTATTGGCTACAGCGCAAACATTGTTGTCTACGCTGACGTCGTCGTCGTCGCGGTAATAAAATAAAACCGGCCATGTTGAATATCGAATTGTAATTGCTTTGTTTGTATTTTGTTACAAGTTTGTTATTTTGGCGTTATCACAAGAATATTGCTTCCTATTCTCGTGGCGTTATATTATCGATTATAGAGCAAATTATGTCCTCAAAAATGCGTGGAAAGAAGCATTGCTATATTTATATGTAATCTTTACTGTATTCGTATACAATAATTTTATTACCGGAAATTTCGGAGTATTTAAACTACTCTTATTATGTGTTTTAAGTTCGTAATTTCAGTTTTCCTAAAAAAGGAATATTATTGCTAATGAAAGTAATGGAAAATGTAGCTAACCAAATACAATTTAACCGTAAATATTCGTTTTGACGATAATGAAAAGTGGAATATGTTTTCTTCACGTGCATTCAAAACGTAGAAATTGCCTCCTAATATCTTATTGGCAAGAATTCGTGACATGCGCAGTTCGAACCGGTTTCCCGAGTAGACCGACTTATGCCTAGTTCATATACATTCGTCCTTTGGTCTTGGCTTCACGTAATTGGCATAATGCGCGATATATTCTTATTACATATATGGCTACATCATATTTAAGGCGTGGTATCGGACGTTTGACGTTTGACAAATTTATGACGCTTGAAAAATGATGGTTAACGACTTGCACAGTGACAAACATGGCCGACCTGGGCTACGTCATATTTAAGACAGACTCGGTCATCATCGGACGCTCCGATTCGAATTCTTGTCTATGTAACGATTATTTAACATCAGAACAATCATAAACGGTTTTAGTATCGTATAATACCTAGCCTAGTAACGTACTATGAAAAATGTCTGAGCAGAAAGTAGTTTCTATCGATATAAAAGGCTTCCCATGCTCAGGAGGATTTATTCCTAAAGAGCTTGCTATTTATGATGGAGAACGAATTTGTAATTTATTATTCAAGCCACCTTATTGCAAGCAGCTATTGAGAGAAGAAGATCTGAAAGCAGTTACATATTTTTTTAGAAAATAGTTGTCTAGATTAAAAAAAACGCCAGAATGTTGTTTTCACAAAGATAGTGGCATTTGGCATTGTGCCTTAAACAATGTTAAACTATTATATAATTTTAGATTCTGTGTTTTAAATAATATGTGATTAACAATAATGATAATAACCCAAACAACAGAAAAAATGGTTTTTTTTATTTCCTTTCGTGTCGTGAAAAGCTAGTCTATACTAAGAAATAAAACACAAAATACATGGTTATATGCATATTAAGCATCCATACTGCAGAGTTTATTTACATCCTCAACAATTTATATTGTAAACGATTAGTTTTTGGTAACACGTTTTATTTCGCCAATACACCTTCGCCAGTACAGTTATCATAATTACATAACGCCATGAGTCGACTCTGCTATCGTACAATAACTATACCTACGCCTTATTTCTAATCTATCTATATACTCCGTATTATATAACAC
>JAEQML010059137.1:0-29082 GCA_016904865.1 Pissodes strobi
ATCCCAATGGTGCGCTTCGAATTTGTAACACCCTGTATAACGTATATACCTACTGAAAATTATACATAACATATATCGTTTATAATACCATGTTGTAGATGCCTTTAAATTACTAAAATGTAAATAAAAATACGTCAGCATAATAAAACAAGGATCATTAAAACAAAGAGAACAATTAAAATAAAAAAAATATATGTGCCTCACCTTTATAAGCACACAACTGAAGTGAAACTTCTGAAAAAGATTTTAGGTATTGAGTTTTTATTTTTTGTAGCTTTTTTTTCCTCAACTCCCCGGTTTCGACACTTTTTTAATTTTTTACCTTTTTTCAAGTTTTTATTACATAAAGCTTTTTTTTCTTTCCATTTTTGCCATCCTTTACCTCGTAGCTCAATTCCTTCGCCTATTTTTCGCCGAAAACTTTAACCTTATAGACGGCCCCCCACTGTTGACCCCGTAAAGCTCGACACTTTATTTTTTTATTTTTTTTTTCTTATCTGGTTTTATAATACTTTTATTAACCTTCCGATTTTTTTTACGTTTTTTCCATTTTTTTCCATTTTTTCAAAAATGTTTGTGCATTCGGGGGAGGGGGATATAATTCCCCCTCCCCCCCACTGATGACCCCGTGAAGCTCGACACTTTTAATTTTTTTGCTTTTTTTTCAACTTTATTTTTCATAAAGCATTTTTTTACTTTCAATTTTTGGCATCCTCGACCTCGTAGCTCAACTCCTTCGCCTTTATTCGCCGAAGACCGCGTTTCTTTAATTTTTTTTGAATATTCTCTTTCTTATTTCATTTTTTTTTAACTTTCCGAACAATTTTTTAGGTTTTTTTTTTCAATTTTTTCCCATTTTTCGAAAATTTTTGGGTATTCGGGGGGGTGGGGGTATAATTCCCTTAAAATAATGAATTGCCAACAGAGTAAAAAGAACCACTAAATTAAAAAATATAAACAAAAAGAACCATGAAAATTTAAAAAAAAATATCAACATAAAAAATAAGCAGATACATTGTAGCCTCTGAGATTGCACATTTTTAAACACGCCAAAGTAAGGGATCGATCTCTTATTTTGTCAGTCCTAAGCCTGAATAAAAGTGTGAAGGGAAATTGCAAGCTCTCAAATTGTCCATAATGGATCACATGCAAATCTATCTATTCAGATTCCTAAAATTCCGGAATTATGGAAAACTAAAAATTTTTTTGCGATTTTCGGCTTGCCTCGATATTCTCGGATTTTCCGATCTCGTACAGAACTTTATTATAGCAATATGATCACAAGGTTTACGAATCTGAGGTCGATTTCTTGAAAATAGCTATGCGTTGATTGATGCATTCGCTTAAAGAAGATTTTTCAAACTGAAAATCAAAAACAAAATCACTTAATTGAGCATTTTCAATCGATTCGATGTGATTTTTGGTATTCAATACGTGATATCTATTGTTATTTTTTTTATTGCTTCAAAGGCAAGAAATTTCAAAACTTAAAAAACTATTTTAGGGCAGGGTACCTTTGATATTATCCCACGAGCCGCCACTGGGTTTTACTTAAAATATAGTTGTAAAATATCTTAAATTGTGTAGAAATGACAAAACCATAATCTTTTAACTCAACTTTCAAGATAAAGATTTAAATAAGAAAAAATGTTGATTCATGCCTAGTCCCTTCTATTCTGCATTCTGCGAATAGCTGATTAAAATTTTCGATCGATTAATCTGACAATAAAAATACTAGCTTGACGCACCTAAAGCAACATTATGATTTATGGTAGCTATATTATCATCTAATATGATTGCAACTTTAATCTCTGTGAAATATGGCCTGCAAAGTCACATCTACCAAAACTACTCATTATTTTTTCGGCAGGGACATCAAATCGATAAGATAGCAATGATCCTCACTGAAAAGAAATATTGTATTATCTGCTGGTGAAAATGCCAATTAATTGCGAGTGTATAGAAGAGTTATCCATTTGTTGTCCGTGTAAATTAAATGTTATTGGTTATATTTCGGGATGGCTCGGAATTGTAAGTAAAAATGCAATAGTTATTAACTTAGAACCTGTCTCTTTTTTCGTCAAAAAAATAAAAATTGGTACCGAATTATTATTTATTTTATTATTTATTTTACAATAACCTCTTGCTGATGTTTCTGCTAGACACTATGTATGTCTATACATATAAAGACATATAAAAAAATAGACAGATTTGCTTACTAAATATGAACACGCCAACATTGTTCCCCTTCTTCTTTCCCCGCTTATACGCAGGCCGTAGTATGCCGCCGATGACACCTAAGAGTATGTCTGTATCAGGGAAAATATTCAGCTTGTTTTTAATAACGTGACAGAAAAATTAGAAAATAGAGCATGTCAAAATATAAATTTTTCGCTTTTGTAAAATGAGTGTTTTATAATATCAAACTTACGTGTGTATTGACAATGCTAGTCATTAGCGAGCTCCACCCGGTATATGGCCAGATATTGAGGTGACCATGAAACAAAAATATTAACCAATTACTGTACTGACTGATCTATGATAAAAATAAAGTGTACTCTATGCTAAAAATAAAGGGTACTCACCGGGGAACCTCTGTCCCCTTGCATCATGCCAATAACCATCAATTTTAACAATACTATATTGCCAGACATATATCTTCTTTCTTCAACGACTAGCTAGTGTCACCTGAAATAGTTTAGGCTACCCCAGACACTCCACTACCGCTAAGCAGTAAGCATCTCAGCACCCTGAAACTAAGATAACACATACCAAGATCTTAGATTCCAAGTGTGTCAATAGCTCACAAGACCAACTCGAAGGCATCGCGCCCAAAAGAGGGCATCCCTGTCTACTACACAATCGACCACAACCTGGTAATGCCTCACCAATCGGCAGTAAACTCTGGTATACCATCAAAACTCCTGCCATGGACTTTAATAATGTCACGGCTAGCAACCATCCGAATGTTTTTGTACTACCCTATAGAACTAGCCTTGTCGCGTCTACGTATGAGTTACCGCCGGCTACGAAGATTCAGGATTTGTGGAATTCTCTCGATGCCTTGGTCGAGAATATTATAGAGTGACCTCGCTTCTCCCGGAGTATTCGTGATAGCGTGTTGCGTTAGTTAATCATTGAGTGCTGAACTGTAAAGATCTAATAGTTGTAAAGTTATAGGAGTAGTTTAGTGTCTTTAATTGTATAGAGTGATAAAGAAAAAGTTGTATTTTTGTCAGAACCCACGGGAAAAAAACTAACATTTGGTATCGGAATCTGAAGAAACGGGACTTGTGAAGTGTTCTTCGAGGAGAGAAGAGGGTACAAGTACGTCAACGAGGCCGTTTTGACTGGTGGATTCTGAAAACATTTTATAACATTCTATGGTCAATACAAGATACAAGGCAACAAACGGCAAATAAATAAAATATTGACCGATTTAATGAAAAATCTAAATACTGAGAGACAAACAGAACAGGATCGGCTTCAGAAAAGTTTACAAGATCAAGAAGATAAAAGGCAAACAGAACAGGACCGGCTCCAGAAAATTTTACAAAACCAAGAAGATAAAAGACAAATAGAACAGGACCGGCTTCAGAAAATTATACAAGACCTAGAAGATAAAAGGCAAATAGAGCGGCAGGATTGGGCAATTCAAAAGAGACTGTCAATTACAAAGATTCCGGAAGCCACTAGAAGATAGGCCACGTAACCGAAATGTTTCAAATCAGTGCTATATATGTGGCAACATTGGGCATTTTAAGAGAGACTGTCGAGTACAACTACGGTCTACATCTCCATCCAAAGAGGCTCGCAGTTCAAAGTCAAGTTAGGAAGGGTTAAAATAATATACCTTTAATGCTAAGCACAGGGAAAGAAGATTACATAATAATAGAGATGCTTTATCCAGAAGTTCATGCGAGGATAATTACAGACATTGCCAAAGAATAGACCAGCGGGAAGGAATCATTCCCATTAGCAAATCAAGTTTAAAGTTGATCAGCAGTGGACCACAGAGCAACTAAAGAAAGATCAGCTTGAAGATAGTGAAATAGCTGCTAAAACCTAAAGAAGAACGTCAACCAAGGCCAAGCTAGAGAGATATTTCAACTAAGGGATTTACTTTTAAATCTCTGTGGGCTCAGTGGGACATCCTGGTAGTTGAAAATGGACTCTTTAAACGAGCCTGGGAAAGCGCTGATGGAATAGTAGTGAAGACGCAATTAGTAGTACCAAGGAAGAGGTTATTGGAAGTTCTGGAAGAAGTACATAATGGAAGGTTTGGTGCTCATATCGGAGTTAACAGAACGATTGACAAGATTCGCGACAGATTTTACTGGGTCAACTACTGCCAGGATGTGAAATTATGGTGCCGACAGTGTTGAACCTGTGCCTCAAGTTCAAAGTTCAGGATCCCAGACCAGATCTAGTGGGAAGATGAAACAGAATGATGTGGGACTACCGTTTGAACGTCTCGCCAGTGACCGAATGAAGGCTCGATATGATCTCCAAGCTAACTCTATGGGATTTCAGATGAATGATAAATTCTGGTTATATAATCCGCATTGGAAGAAAGGAAGTACCCCCTAAGCTAGCGCCAGTATGGGAAGGGCCCTATACAGTCATCAAAAGAATAAATGACGTAGTATATAGAATTCAACGTAGCCCCAGAAGCAAATTGAAGGTTGTCCACCTCGACAAGCTCAAAGCATATCCCGGACATGAAGTAGCTGATCCAGATGATCAGGTTTAAGAGGGAGGCAATGTCACGGCTAGCAACCATCCAAATGTTTTTGTGCTACCCTATATAACTAGCCTTGTCGCGTCTAGGTATGAGTCACCGCCGGCCGCGAAGATTCTAGAAATGTGAAATTATCTCGATGCCTTGGTCGAGAATATTATAGAGTGGCCTCGCTTCCCGCGGAGTATTCGTGGTAGATTTTAGATTGTATATAAATAGCAGGCAGAAAGCGTGATGAGTTAGTTAATCATTGAGTGTTGGACTGTAAAGGTCTAATAGTTGCAAAGTTATAAGAGTAGTTTAGTGTCTTTAATTGTATAGAGTGATAAAGAATAAAGAGAGTATTAGGTATTAGTTAAAAATAGTAAAAGTTGTAATTTTATCAGAACCCACGACATGTCGACATGATTAACTACACAAATAACCACACAAAGGTAAACTATGACCACTCACTGCACTGTCCTTGTTTTAGGTTACTCCCAATCTCGGCTCACATTATTTGTTTATGTTAAGGTATCAGATTTTCAAGGGTATAAAGCTAAGTACCACGGACGGTTGGGTAGCATTTTAAGTATTACAGGATATTCATAAAAATATGTTTATTGATTATGTTAACTAACATTAGGAAATTTTACACTTTAAAGTATACCCTGTAGATTATAATACTGACATAATATAAATATTTATAATACAAAACTTGAATTAAAATGGAACCACAACAAAAAACCAAGTGTTATACCTATTTTCGGGTGCAAAGAACTTTAGCACCGCAAAAAGTAGCAGTTTTTTTCTTTGGAAAAAAGTACAGTAGAAGCATATAATGTTTAAAAAAAAAATAAGGAAAATCTGAAAATTTTAAAGTAAAAGTGACAAAATACTAACCTAGCCTAGGTGAATGCCAATAATATTTCACTTCACGCATGACCCTCCGCTCGCTACGTTCGTATGCAGAGAAACAATCCATTTTTGCCTGGAACCAGCCCTTTTCCCTCTGCTTTCTGCTGCAGGTTTGTTGAGAATTATACGACTGGGTTTAAGTTCCAGTTCTTTCCGCAAATTCTTCTGCATCTTTCGAGTGCAGTTCTGGCCCTACATGTGACCTTGGTGGCAAAAAAAAATTGAACAATCTGACTTGACTTGGTGGTATCCATACCTCAGTGAATTTTTTAAATCCAGCTCGAAGGACCAACTTATGTTTGTAAATCGTTCGTATGCGGAGAAACAATCCAGTCCCTACGATTGTTTGCCTGGAACTAGCCTTTTTCTCTCTGCTTTCTGCTGCAGGTTTGTTGAGAATTATACGACTGGGTTTAAGTTCCAGTGCTTTCCGCAAAGTCTTCTGCATCTTCAGAGTGCAGTTCTCGCCTTACATATCACCTTTTTATATGTGCGATTTCCAGGTAAACTTCTGCTCAAATATGACTCCGAGATATTTTGCTTCCTTGGTAAACTGTACTTACTTCTCAATTCACCACCAATGACTTCGTTCCGTAAAAGTCACTGTATAGAACGCGTCTTGAGTGTGATGGTATCCGTACGTCGGTGAATCTTTTAAATCCGGCTCGAAGGACCAACATATGTTTGTAAATCGTTCGTATGCGGAGAAGCACTCCAATCCCTGCGATTTTTTGCCTGGCTGGAACCAACCTTTTCTCTGTCTGCCTTCTGCGGCAGGGTTATTGTTGAGAAGTATAGGACTTTTTTACAATTATTATAAAATCATTCGGAAGACTAAAGGCGTGACAAAACTTTTTAATTATGCCACTGTTGATATTACTCTGCCACCTGTACGAGTTTGTAGTCGACGCAAGGTTATTCCGCATTAAACGCGACAATTCATGAAGACGTCGCTATCCTACGCAAGAACCAAACGAAAATTAAATCATAAATAAAGAAGTGTTCAGTATTTTTTCTGAACAGTTGCGAAATAATTTATGTACTAATATACTTTTATCATATGATTTCTATCGCACCTATGTTTAGGCGATGCATTATTTAAAGTCTGAAGTTTTTCAGTTAGAAAAGTCAATTATCTTTTTTCAGATTTGGCGAATAGTAGTTGTGGCCCTACTTTCAAGTACTTTATCAAGCATTACTGACGATGATCCCAGTATATATTTAATATTTTTGGCTTCCTGTTTAGCATATTTTGTATCCTCTTTTATCATAAATTGTGTCTTTATTTATGGAATCTTCAAAGTAAGTACACCCAATTATCAAATGTTCTTTTTATATAGATACATATAAAAAATTGTAAATGTAAATTAATTTTTTCTACGAGCGTGTGAAAAGTAAGACCTTTCACACTTTCGTCGTAAAAGAGTGACCCAAGCGATCGAAAACCGAAGAGCAGCAAGCCGCACGAAGATTCCCACCTCGGAAAAAAACTCGCTACACCAATGAATACACGGCACGACCAATCACATGTTCCTCTCATTAATTCATCCCAAAGAATTGGACGATGAAAACCTGGGATTTCGATGTATAGGCATCCACCAAAAAAAACTACACAGAGTAGCCAAAAGAGCATTGTCATTAAGCCACTCCAATTAATAGAATTTCCCAACTATTCAGAGACAATTAAATAAATGCGTGCGACGCTCAACCCATCAACCAATCCCAACAGTATGCTACGAAAGCCGGAAACAAGGCCTTTTACCACCGACTTTATTTTCGCGCGCTAAATTCACTTGGGTTCAAATCGAATTGTTTAGCAACACGGATATATTTTAATGTCTCGATCGAGAGAACGGCGAAGCCAGATTATCTACGGGGGATTTTCGCTACCAACCATGAGTGCGCTCGGATCCACATGAAAGGCGACAAGTTCTAGGGTTATTTACGCATCGATATGCGCTAGACAAAACGGCCTGTGACAGTATCATAAATAGCTATTATTGCCACTAGGTGCAATGATAGAACAAAACTGTACGTAATGATTAGATTTTTTCCCTGGTGGCAGTCAGGAGTTAAATGTTGCTGGGCATATTTTACACAAATGGGATTTGTAGAGCATTTAAACTGGTTCGAAGTCTGACTAGCATTGAACCGATAGCAGTCAATTTATAGATGTGTTCCTGCTCTATTGGCAAAATTACTAGAACTAAAGGCATTCGTTGGTCAGCTTTCTTGAACCACCTAATAACGTTGGAGGGTATGAAACCGTGTTCCTTTAACTCCGCTCGATTGTTTGAGTGGACCATTCCTCCAGAATTTCCCGACGAACGACGTGTAACGTCCTTTACTCGAGAAATCTGTAGGAATGAAATGGAATTTTCTGTTCCTCTAGATATCTAGATATTAAAGGATAAAATCGTTGGGAATATATGGGAGGAGCTTGACACCCTCAGGGATGGTGCATGACAGTTTTTTTAAAGTTGATTTATTGTTGTTTAAAATAATTAGAAGTTTTTGAGTATTTTCACTTATCTCTGTTCAGTAGGTATTTTAGAGTTTGAATCATTATTAGAAATACTAATATTATTGACTGAATTGTTTTTAGTTTTAATCACACGCTAGATTGAAACTACCTTTTGACAGGGAAGTTCACGAAAGTCAAGGCAAGATGATTGAGGATTCTTTTCAGGAATGGAAGTTGAAGTTATTTAACGGTAGTAAAATTTTCAGAATCATCTGATTCTGAAAATGAATGAGTAATTTCCATGGCAGGAGTGTTAGTGATTCTACTCACAGCAATACTTTCGGACCTTGTAAGTTTCTCTCCGGGGTGCTGGTTAGTATCATAGGGAATCAACACCTAGTTCATGGAGACCAATAAGTCTGACCTCCTTTCTGTTGAAATGCATGGAAACGATACTGGACGTGCACATTAGAATGGGTGTACTTGGTGAGTGTCCACTAAATGCTCACCAATATGCGTATCAGACCGGCAAATCTACAGAACTAGCACTAAACAACCTTGTCCGGAACATAACACAACCGTTAGATAACAGGAGTATCGCGGTGGGTGTGTTCTTAGACATTGAAGGAACATTCAATAATGCATTACCAAACTCCTTATACACAGCATTAGCTGAAAGAGGGGTTGAACCACAGATAAGGAGCTGGATCCGGAGTATGTTAAATTGCAGAGTGGCCACAGTAGCCCTACAGGGGGAGGGCTACAGATTAAGGGCTGTTACGGGGTGCGCGCAGGGTGGGGTTTTGTCGCCCCTCCTGTGGTCTCTCTTGATGGATGGTCTGCTAGCGGTCCTCTCGCTGTGGGTTGTAGCGGTGTAGGCATACGCAGATGATCTAGTAATACTTATAAGAAGTAACTCGCAAAGAACTATCTCAGAGGATCTTCAAGAGGTGGTCTATGACTGGTGTGAAAAGGAACAACTATCTGTGAACCCGCACAAAACAGTTATAGTACCGTTCACAAGGAAGAAAAGCTCGAAAACCTAAGACCATCTTCACTCAAAGGAGAAACTATCCCATTTACGAATACAGTGAAGTATCTGGGAATTACCCTAGATAAAAACACTTCACTGGAATGCGCATTTGGTTAAAATTGCCGCAAAAGCGAAACTGTCATTATGGCCCTGCAGACGCATTTATGGTAAAACATGGGGCATACATCCCAAACAAATGCACTGGCTATAAATTGCGGTCATAAGGCCAATGATAACATATGGAGCAGTAGCTTGGTACTCTAAGAGCTTACAGAGCTCCGCGAGAATCAAATTATCCACTTTACAAAGACAAGCGTGTCTGGTAATTAGTGCTGCCCCACGGCAGCGCTTAAGTGTCTTCTAAATCTGCCACCTCTCCAATTAATACTGGAGAGGGAGGCCAAATGGGCTACGTATAGATTGACACAGGCGGTGATCAACAATCCGCAGGCGATCATCATGGTGCCCAACAAGCTGAAAAACGCTAATGAGCGGGACAGTGTGTTGGGTCTACCATCAGATGTTATGCCTACCAAAACGAACTATTACCATGCCTATGACGTCCTCCTACCAGAGATTAATGGGCAAAAGACTCCGGACATCTGAGAACAACAGAATATAGTTGGTTCACTGACGGCTCCAAGACCAATGATGGTACAGCAGCCGCTGCATGAAATAAAGGTTCAGCTAAAGTGTTCCCTAGGCAAACATGCAACCATTATTCAAGCTGAAGTTAAAGCCATTGATATGACTGCACAGTGGCTCATCGATAGAAACGGGCAAGGCAAGTCAATCAAAATATTATCGGACAGTCAAGCGACTTTAAAAGCTCTTGAATCTCGCCGTTGTTCTTCCAAGGCAGTATGGAACTGCCAGGAAGTACTCATCAAACTAGGTAGAGAAAATAAACTTACACTGATCTGGATACCTGGACATACAGGAAATGAAGGCAACGAAAGAGGTGATGCTCTTGCGAAGCAAGCGGCCGCAACGGCCTTCATAGGGCCAGAACCAGTACTGGGAATAACTTACAACATAGCTAAAGAAACCCTCTCCAAGTGGACACAACAGCAATTTGTAGACAAATGGAGAGAGATACCGAGCCTAGCTCATTCAAAGGTACAGGCTGTAGGTGGCATGTACACTGGCCATTGTCGGCTAATAAGCGACATGAGCAAGATAAGGCTTTCCGAAGAAACGGAATGCCGCTTGTGCTTGGAGGACGAAGAGACAATGGAGCATGTTTTATGCTACTGTCCAGCAATGGAAAGAACCAGACAAACAGTGTTTGGAACTTCTCAAATTACACTTTCAGATTTGAAAACTATCTACCCAAGAAAGCTATTCGATTTCATCCAGCCTCTGGCCTAGTGGAAACCACAGATGTGAGCCATAATAGACCAAAGGTCACAGTGGAGGGCCCCATTTGGGCCCACTCACGTGTACAAATACAAATACAATCCGTCAAAATTTGGGCCTCTACCCTTACACTACCTATTTCGTTCATTAGTCTGTAAGAGGCTGATTTTGCCACTGTAAAAGATTTTAAATTTTATTTTATATGCTGCATTTAGCAATGCTATATTTTGTGGTAGGAATTATTGAGTAGTAACTTTTCGGTTAATTAATTTTAAATTCATTTATTCGATTTGTTGTCAATAGGCTTAATGTTGCAGCATTTATTAATGTAAATTAATTTTATTCTACATACGGTTAATATATATGTACTAGCTTTTATAACACTGTTGTGGCCTTAAGTAGCTATTTTGATCATCCCTTTCTCTTATGTTGCCCTCAGGCACTTTGTGACTATATTTATTTTAGTTCATAATCTGTGGCTCGCTTAGTTTTGATCAAACAACTAAAATAAGATATTATGTTATTAGTCTAACTTTGCTTATTTATATTATATTAATTATGTTTGCTTGCCTTTCTGTATTTTTGGATATTTCACTTCTAATCTCAGGCTGATAACTTTTTGGGGTCACTGACTTGCTTCACTTCTAATCTCAGGCTGATAACTTTTTTATTCGGTTGGTAGCCCTGAATAGTAGTAATGGGCTATTTTCCCATATTTGTTGCTGTCGATTTGAATTTTTGAAGGTTTATTATTTCGTTTAGGAATATTTCCTATTATTTAGTGAAAAATTTAATTTTAACTCATTAATTGTGGATTCCCCCGTCGTTTTACAACAATGATAAACGAGAACTAAGTCGTTTATTATCTTAGAAGTATTCCTCGTATCGACTTGTTCGGCATTTCTCGGCACTACCACTTTTTCTGTTTTGACGTTTTTTTTTTCTAATTCCGTGGAAGTGGCAAAGGCAAATTGGCTGAAACCAATGTCTGGTTCTTTTAGAAATACCTATCCGGAATAGAGGAAGCGTTTTGCTATTGCAGTCATAGGTGAATTCTTGTATTGTGATTAATACTACCCTTCTAGGGGATCTGTGATGGAGTCCCTAATGAGTGCTTGACAGTACCAAGTTAATGGGATATTCGTACTGCACTAAGTAACATTTTTCTGGACTTAATTTTTCTTATTGCCTGAGAAGCACATGGTCGCCATGATGCTAGAGGTTATTTCTTTTCATATTCAAGTTGTTTGTACCTTTTGTATTTCATTTATTTGCTGGTGGTTACTGGAAAGCCATTGATAATTTTTGGGGTAATTGTTTTATAATATATATATATATATATATATATGCGGGGGGAGCTATAATTTCTTCATTGAAGTAAGGGGCTTGGTCTAATTAGTATTGGGTTATTACGGGGTTTTATCATAGGGCTATCGAGTCCCACTGCAAGTTTTACGACCGGGGCCAGAAGCCATTACAAGGTTTCACGACTGGGTTCCACTACCTTTGGCTCACGTTCACCTTTTTGGGCAGAGGACTCTCACCCTAGAGCGGTTGAACTTTCTCCTCAACTGCTGAACTTGCCGCCTTTTTAGCAGCAGACCTTTGGATCTAACGTGGTATCGTTATTATTATTATTATTTTTGTTTTATTATTATGAATTTAGCACTGTTGATTAAGATAGCTTTCATAATTTTATTAAATCTTTTGTTTTTCGGGTTATTGATATAATCGTTCGAATTATTTAAATATAAATCTAGCATTGACGGTCAAACTTTAAGCTAGCTTTCATTAATTTTATTTATTCATTTATCTGTTCGATTGATTTAATTATTGTGGCGGTTTATTGATTGATAATATTATTATTGCTACATTGATTATTAGTGCAGCTACTAGTTCAGGCATACGTATATGCAATAATCTTAGGTATACCAAAGTGATCACTTCGGATTGTAGTGTTTAGTAAACGCTCTAAACATGTGTAAGACATACAGTACCAAGTTTACCAACAGAATGGGTCTCAGTACAATCGTCATATTGTACCCTCAATACCTATTACCTAATAGTTTTTTCTGTCATTCCTTTGCTTTAAATTGCTTTAAATTTTACTGTAAGATTGTTGCTGTATAAATTAAAAAAAACTAGAAGCCAACTGATTCATCCTTAAGTTAAGATTGTGTTTTCTGTGTGCCTAACAACCCCATGCAACATCAGCGAAGCTTTTACAGTTTAGCTGGTAGAACTGGTGGCGCTCATGAACTCCACTCCTGGAGCCGGGTATTTCAAACACTGCTATCCGGTGTTAGGTTTGTTTTAATTAAAATCTTTACCTTTTAACTTTAATAAGAAAATCGTGTTGCAAGTGTCTTTTTCGTCTCTTTATAATTGGTTTCCATCTTCTCTATACTCTGAAAATAGTGTTCATTGCTTTTTGATCTTTTCGCTTCGGAAGCATCGAGGTTATCAGATAGTTCTTTACATCGTAACATCAACTCTTACTAGCCCTGAATGATTGTGGCCATGGGAGGCGACTTCTCGTCGCCTTTTTCCTGGCTTTTTCGCTCTTAGATGACTTCACGCGTCTATATATGGGTAAAAACCAACAAAAACCAAAATTACATTTAGTTATCCATACATACTTTGCGAGGAACTAATATTGTTTTTACTCAGGAAATATTGCCCAATACTATTCGACTGATTCCTGTGGAAAAATTAGAAAACACTCGTAGCAACGACTTATATTTCTTAAATGAATTACTTAGCAACTCGTTTTTTGAAATTTTTCGGAAAAAATTAGAAGCACTTGTTTACCCCTGAAAGTATCTGTAAAATATATTGAAATGACTAGAAACTGTTTAATCGTGTTGAAATATAAAATAATAATATAGTCAATAGGTATCTTTCTCGCACAAGCATTAGATGTCTATTAAGTAAGGATTTCAATGTATTTTATGAACCATCATTTAATATTGTGTTTTAAAATCCTTTTAGGAGCGAAGACATTTTTTACTACCTTATATAACAATCGTTGCTCTTGAGATGGCTGTTGGAGCTATTGTATCTTCGGGTATGATAATGTTACTTTTCGCTATAAATGCGATCGCTGCAGCGACTTACGTAATCTGTATTGCAGTTTTGATTATAGGTAAGCGATATTTTATCTTTCTCTCACTCTGCTGACATATTATACTAAATTAAATATATTAGTCAAAACTACGTCTGCGTAATATAAATTCTTGAAAATTTAAAGAAATATAATTTTTTTGAAATATTTCACAGACTATATTTTAGAAACAGACTCAACATTAACGGTCACCCCTTAATATAATGAATGTTAATGACAAAATGATTAAATTTAAAATGAAATGCTTATATTATACAATTTTCTGAATATGCATCATATAATTAAGTAAGAAATATTCTCTGTAAATCCATGTTTTTTTCAGGTGTGCATTTTGTATTGTGGCTTTACAGCATATTGATCTACAAAGATTTGGAATATGAAGCGATGATAAGAACAGGCAGAAAGAACAACATTGCACTTACTAGAATGAATTCATTAGATGTTTGAATTGAATGCCCAAAGGAGGATTTGTTTCTCGTTGCCATACGGTACCTTGGAAGCCATGTAATTGGTAGCAGAGAATTTAAATATATTTGGAACCATAATGTCATCTATACTTATCCCCAAGTATAGGCTACTTAAGTGATAAATATAAGTTGAATTGTATAAAGTAATTTCAGTAAAAAACAGTTTTTCTCCCCATTAGTGGGCGACAAGATGTTTTTTTTTTTTTAAATAAAAATAGTATATTGTCATGTATATAAAATTGTGTAGGTCTTTTACTGTTACGACCTGTATGCCGTGACGCCACGCCTTGGTTGGCGTGCAGGTTATATAGCTCAGATTCGAGATCGATCTACGTCAGGTAAAAAGAGATGGTAAAGAAAGCACTTTATTTAAAAACAATAACGTCTATTGGTCAAAGACTTAATGAGAAAACAATAACAACGTCTATTGGTCAGAAACTTAATGAGTTTACGCGATGCCCGATTAAGGGGTACTAAGGTGCGCATGTTTTTTTTTTTGATTGAGGTATATTTTTGAATTGTTTATAGGTCTGTTTTATAATATAGTTTTTAAGAGTTGTGTTGTGTTTTATTTATGGATGGCTTTGACTTAATTAGACTCAGAGTTTACACTGAACTTTAACTACTTAACAGATTCTGCTTTGAAAATTATCTTTCGTAGAACTTTGACAAATTTATCGCAGATTCGACTTTTACTACTGTAGGTGAGTAACCCCAAAGCCCACGCACCTGTGTGTTGCGAAACTCAGGTTTGGGTAGGAGATACGGTTGCATGTTAGGACCTCTCGCACCCGTGTGCTGCAAGGAACTGGTTTAGGTGAGAAACAAAGTCTGCCGAAGTGATAGTTCGCTTGCGTATTTATATAATGAAATGTGCTGATCGTTGCACTTTTAAGGTATATAATCGTTTGCGTTGATCGCTTGCATTGTTTACAATTTGTCTTTAATGTTTACATAATATTTTCCAACTTTAGACAGGGTGATATTGCGACGCGCTTTCTGTGTAATATTTTTTTTAAGAGAAAAAGATGTTAAGTGCTCGTGGAGTTATGAAGAGTTCCACCGAGATTAGTTGATGTTCACTTTCTGAATTAGACCAGCTATCCACAGCTACAACAATTACCCGGCAGGTCGGAGTGCAATGCCCCGCAGCAAGCTGTAAAGTGAGCGCGCAATTTGCCCGCAGCTCAATAATTCGGAGAATAGGCTCGTTAGGCGCCACCGAGTTTGTAACAGACCGAACTGGAAATCTCCACGCTATTAGTGGAACCTGCTCCAAGACCTTCACTCTCCAAGGTAAACCTAGCCGATAAGGAGCGCTAAAAGGATGCCACCACCCATTCACTAGCAATATTAAGATAAGTAAATGGAAAATCTTGACTGCTGTTGAGCCAAATAAAACACGCCACAGATACGATACTATTTATCTATTGTTCAACATGAAACACAAATACAGTAAATTTAAAGAGTTATGCGGATGCACCACCAACCGACAATTGGAGACAGTGACACTCTAATCTAATACTAATAAAATTAGGGATATTAAAAAGAACATCTAGTCAGTGGTAGTCCAAAACTCAATGTAGATCTAGATATAAATTAAGAAATGAACGAATGAAAAGGCACCAATTATGTGCTCAACGAAAAAAAAACAAGAATTTCAGTTTTGACTCCGCGCGGAATCGTGATCACGTTAGCCGCAGAGATTAGGTAGCGCAAGTACTTAGAGGAAGAAAAGGTGCCAACTTTAAAGAGACAATGATATCAAAAAGGTGGTTAAACTCAGGGTAACTATCACTTATCTGGTGTTATATATCCACCGTCAGGTGAACACGGACGGCTTGTTCTGGACCCTTATTCCTTACCAGTACGTAGGGTGAACTACAAAATCCAAGCCGGGTGGACGCACTACGAGGTGTTCGCCGGGTGGGCAAACTACGATCTTCCAGCAAGTCTAGCCGGTTGAGTGGACTATTAGTCTACGCCGGATGGGTGGACTACAAAATCCCAGCAGCCGGGTGGAAGGACTATAAAGTTCCAACGGTTCTAACCGGGTGGAAGGACCCCAGGAATAGAAACATTCCCTAGTAACGAGTCACAATGTTGTGAATCGATTGCTATTATATACATTCCTTTCAAAAGGATAATTTATCATAGATTAAATTTCGGATTAAAAAGATAAGGTTTTCTCTTTTTCAGTCAAATTCAAAAATGAACCAAAGTTAAAAAAAACAAAGAATAAATGAGGAAAAAAGTACCACCGTATAATATATTAGAGCAATGGAATTATTACAACTGAAACTCAATACTATTTATGCAGAAAATTAAATAGGTTCAGTTCGCACAAGAGAAGCCCACATCATCCGTTGAAAATAATATCACAGCATTTAGAAAGAGGAAAAAAGAAGTCCAAGAATTTGGATCGAGTTCGGCACAGTAAAATAATTGTACAAAATCGGTAAATACAGTAAATAACAGCGATAATACCGAAAAAGAAGGTGAATAAATGTAATTAAATAAATTGTACAAAGTCTGGTACAGTGTAACACTTGTACCATATCGATAAACGAACAACACCGTTATCTTGATGAAGAAAAAGTCATAAAATTGATTCTTATAAAATGTACTAAGTTTAGTACAATAGAATATTTGTACTACATTGATTAAAGGTGTTATCATACGGAAGAGAAAGCTCTAAAATCACTTTTATGAATTGTACAAAGTCCAGTTCAATATAATATTTGTACTACATTGATAAAAGATGTTATCATACGGAAGAGATAGCTGTAAGATGAATTTCATGAATTGTACAAAGTCTAGTACAACAAATTTTATACTAAATCGATAAAAAAGTGGACTATAGTTATCATGCTGTGCAAAAAAAGGAACAATATGGATTTTTAGGAATTGTACTAAATCCGGTACAATATAATATTGATACCATACTGATAAAAGAGTAAACTACGGTTACCAGATTATAGAAAAAGCAATAAAATGGGTTTTATGAATTGTACTAAATCTGATACAATATAATATTCATACCATACTAACAATAGAGTAAACTACGATTATCATACTGTATAAAAGCAATAAAATATATTTTATGAATTGTACTAAATCTGGTGCAATATAATATTTATACCATATTGATAAAAGAGTAAAGTATGGTCCACATAATGAACAAAAAGCACTAAAATATAATTTAATGAAAAATTGTACTAAACAAATTTGATAAATAAATGGTCTGAACGATCTTCCAATATTAATATCAAAATGAAAGCATCTTCATTTATTTTAATAATTCAAGAAAAAAATAAATTAAGTAAGGTAATAACAATGAACGAAAATAAGATGTAATCTGCATTCAATAACGCAATCTGATGGCTTCCCTTAGCAACGAAAACTAATAATAAAGAAAACTGCATTACAATTATTAACAACCGAGTTTCCCGGCTTAGTGTCTAATTAATAGTTGAAATCAATTAACCACACGAATCACTAGAAGTTAATTACACGATTAATTAATAAAATTAAAGGAAAAAAACAACACTTCCCCATTGCATTAACTCTAACTTCGGTACGATTAAATTTCCATGAAATTAGCTGTTTCGGTATTAGTTGCAGTTTTATCGCTTTAAGCAATAGAAACCCTGATAAAATATCGTGATCTAGTTCTTCTTGGGGTGCCGTGCAGATTCCTGCGTAGGCGTCCTCCCAACATCTTCTTATCAAATTTCTCTATTTAAGGCCGTAGTTTGAAAGTCTTGTATGCCCGTCCAATGCCGGATATTTCTCAGCCATGATGGCCTCTTGCGTCCTATCCCCCTTCTTCCTTCAATTTTGCCTTGCACTGTTCACCACGTATTAGGTGCCCCAGATAAGAAATGTTTCTCTTTTTGACGTGCTCAAATAACTCACGCTCCTCAAGATTTGCTCGACGAATAACGTCCTCGTTAGACACTATCCACCCACGAGATCCTCAGCATTCTTCGAAGTGCCCACATTTCAAACGCTTCGAGTTTGTTTATTGACGATGTGCACGTCTCCACACCATACAAAAGAACTGACTATACATAACATTTCACCATTCTGTATCTGAGTTGAAAATTCAGATCATTATTTGCAAGAAATTTTCGAAACTTTTGAAAGGGCGTTCTGGCCTGTCCAATCCTGCTCTTAATTTCTGTCTCTGGATCCCATTTATTATTTATCAGACATCCCAAGTATTTGAAATTATTAACTATGTGTTTTTCGTTAATACGTAATTGTATCGGTGGGATATCATTTCTACTAACGACCATAAGTTTTGTTTTATTGATGTTTATTTTAAGGCCCAACTGCTCACTCGAGTTGTTAACATCGTTAAGGAGAGTCTGGAGATCGTTCGCACTGTCTGCCAGGATTACAGTGTCATCAACGTATCTTATGTTATTAATGGGAATGCCGTTTACCCTAATACCCAGTTCACTCCCCGAAACCGCTGCAACAAATGCCCTCGAATCGTGATAAACAATGGTTAAATTTTACACCCGCCTCTAACCCGCTTCAAAAAGGTCAAATAAATTAAATTACTTTATTATCGAACATCTACATTACGTTTCGTCGGACATAAAATGAAAACAATTAATTGGATCAATCACGAACCTCAGCGAATAAATAAAAATGGCTGTTCAATCCAAATATACAAGCCTATAGCCCTTAATTATTTTCTATTTAGTATGACGTCACGCCGATTAATTTAGCTACTAAATCGAGTTCGATATAAATAAAAAACAAAATAATACGCAAATGCAATTAATTAAGGCCACGAGAAGCGCAAAACATCTGCAGTTGATGAAGAATGCTTACCTCACAAACGTCATACACGACGCTAATCACCATAATGGCTTCCAACACTGGACAAAGCAAACCCCGAAATCCTCGCTTAGCCAGTTATTTCCGCATCTACAGCACTAAAACTAACAAAACCAAATCGAGATGGCCAATACGAACATTTCTACGTTGGTTATCGATAAAATCCCATCAGGATGCCTGGGATAAGACCAGATTTAAATACATCGACAAAGAAACGGGAGAGCTTGACAAAAGTGAAAGTACCTTACGGAAAAACCAAGGTGTAGCCGTGTGACGCTTGCAAGGTGACAACATCGCGCAGGACTTTAACATCGCGACTTTTCTCAGCGCACCAATGAAATGAATTCCTTAAGGCCACGCGAGAAAAATATAAAATCGAATTAAATATCAGATTCCAAATATCGAATTGCGCTCGCGGCCAGATTTTTACCGGGTCACTCTCAAAATTTCTTCAACTCAGCAGGTCACAATTAGTGCTAAAAACGGGATGTCACAATATTTACTTAATAGTTTATTCATTTTAGTAGTTCACACATTCCCTCTACCACTAAACGTTGGTCCCCAACGTTTTGCCAAGACCTCTTGGTTTTAAAAAGAAAGACCTCAATTTGAGAAGATATATCGCATTTCACATCATCTTACTATAGCTGTACAATACAAAATATCATCAGTGGTTTTGTTCCTTTCTGGGTCCATGCTGATCTTTTGTAACTCCCTTTTCTAGCCCCGTACTGCACTGGAGTATATGTCTTAGCATGATTTGATATGCCCTTTTAACTGTTTGAGGGTATCATGCGTGAAATGCTGCTGGAGAGACTAGTATGGACATCCACTTGCGCTGGGTATATACATGCAACAAAAAGAAACGTTTTTTTACAAATCGTCTTAATAATACTACAACTGGATTGCGAAAGAAAAGAATGGTTTGTAGAACTTATTTGATTTAGAGTCATATACAATAGTTATCTATAATATTCAAAACTCGGTCCTGTCTTTATACTATTAACCATAGTTCTTATTGCTATATACATAATATAAAACTTATTTATCTATAAAGACGGTTCTGTTTCCTAATATTTTACCTAGTGTGATACATATGTTACCAATGTTGCAGTTTATTCCTATATATTCAAATTTTCTAGTATGTTTCGTGTTAAAATTTAATTAATATTGCCACTGCCACTTCGTTTTATAGTTTCTGGTGGTTCGTAACGTTTAAAAAATAATTTATGAATGCCTCATGTACATTTTTATTTACTAAAAAACAAAAATTCTTTTATGCATTTATAGTTATTAATATCTTCCCTTTCTGATTGATCATTTCTGGAAAAAGAAATTAATTATTTTATATCCTATAAAGAGCATACGTTGTTTATAATTTTTCTTTAATGTTCACATAATATTTTCCAAGTTCAAGTTCAAACTTTGGACAGGGTGATATTTACTTAGTAGTTTATGCATTTTAGTAGTTCACCTTTCAATACCCAGCCCCACTAAATTTCATAATATGGAGGAATGTATAAACCAAAACTGGTTGCTGACCATCCCTCACTTGAATCTAACTTGTAGTAAAGAAACCTTGCAAAATATTGCCCAGAAAATCAAACAATTACAACAAACACCCCTACTTATCATTGGCAAATAGATAATATTCATATGCAATTTAACTCTATCAGCAGTACTTGCCTACATCCTCCACCTTATTCATAATAACATGCCTAGCGTTCACCATCTTTATGATATACTTTATATTCAGATCATGGAAATACCTAAAAGAAAGAAAAACACGACCCGACACGTGCAGCATGTTTTATTCTTAACCATCTACACGAGTGCTTCCGCCTAACAAGAGTGGCATCTCGCGACAGTATTGATTATGGCTGCCAGCAAGGTTGAATGTTACAAATTCATACTAACGCCATCTAATGTAGGTTGAGTGACTCGAGCGATTCATTCGTGCTATGTCTTCGCGATACAATCAATTTGCAGCATGAGCCGTCGTGGTCGAGAGGTTTAGATGGTTGGGTCTAAATTCTGTGGCTATCAGCGGCGGTCGGCGGCTCGGGTTCAAACCCCGTTGCTTTTTTATGGTTAAGTTTCTAAACAGTTTTTTTCTTGATTTTGGGTATGTCTTGGATTACGTTTGGGTTAGCCCTTGGGTAGTTTCATTTTCTTGAGCCCCCGTAGTCAGCGGATGGCCATGCGAAATATTACTTATTGTAATATATATATACATCCGCTTGCATGTGTTTCCGCGAATATATTCACAAAGAATATCTCTTCTTTTAATAAATTTGACGCACCGATCTCCATGATCGGTGATTTGACGTCTGTATAAGTATTTATAACATTGGACCTTGACGGTAGCCAAAACGAATACTGTCGCGAGACATTCGTCTTACAAGTCTTGGGCTTGCGCACGCATCGCAATATTTACATTTGTAATTTGTATTTTTTTTTCACTTCACCCGGAGGGTCATGGGTTGGTTTGGGTTAGCAACGGGGCGCAACCAGACGAAACTAAACCAAGGCATGCCCAAAATAAAAAAAAACGTTTCACAAACATAACCTTAAAAAGCATGTCTTGCCACTGGAATCGAACTAGGTCCGCCGTACCAGAAATCCAACATTGAACCACTGTGCCACTACACCCACTGAAAACAGTTCCCTGGACCCTAAAGCCGTTGCTTTTGTCAGAAATGTGTTTACGCAAGCCCAGGACTCGTGTAGATGGTTACGAATAAAATATATGCACCCGACGCACCCACCGATCTCCATATATGGATAAGCACAAACCGTTCTGCGTGTGTCGAAAAATCGTACCAATCATGGGGAAAAAAACCGGGTTCTGCGTCGTACAGAACTGAAAAGAGGATACTTTTACTCATGCGCACAAACACCGAGAAGCGACAGGACGAAATCAGCTGACAAAGCTTTTACAGTTCGGTAATCAAAAATATTATCATTTCTCTCACCTTGCTTGTTGCTTGCGCTTGAAATAATTAATTTTTCTGTGTTTGCCCTATTGGGTTTTCGGCGTTTCGTTTCGTTCAGTTATAGAGGTACGTACGTGCGTTTGAGTGGTTTATTTTATCGATTTAGTTGAAAATAACTAATTTACATTTGGACATCTAGTTTAGTTTATTATTATAATAGTTCGTTATAAGTGTATTTTGTTAGTGTATATATTGGTGTAGACGTTAGGAATAGGATTTAAAGACAAAAGACCTTGAACTCCCTCAATTGGGTTGACATTGAAAATGGTTTCGAGTACCAGCTTTTTCTTTTTATTTATAAGATAGAGCATGGTCTTCAACCTTCATATTTGCAGGATTTTCCAAAAATAAATAGTGAAGTTCATAATTATCATACCAGGCATCACCACAATTTTCATATAAATGTGATTACAAAAACCTCCACCCCTTTTGGCTTGTTTGATAAGGGCTTGTCATTATATAACTTGCTACCTGTTTAAGTAAGGACTGGAACTTTAAATAAAACAAAAAAGTATTAAAAAAATATTTATTAAATAAATTGAACTAGAACAATAGTTATTGTGGAGGAATAGATGTTTTAAGGTTTCTTTTCCCCATAATAGAATCTTCCTGGTTGTTTGCAAATACAATTTGTGTACAAGTATGGTTAAATATGTTAAAATTTCTTTAACTAAATTAGAACAATGGTTGTTATGAAGGAATAGATATTTTTAAGTATTTTTCATTTCATAATAAAATCTCGCTAGATGTATCTTACAAAAATTTAAATATGTTAAAGTTCTTTCAAGAGCAGTTAGACATGTGTATAGTCTTAAGAATCTTGTATCTTGGTACATACTACCTACATATTTTGTATTATTGGCTTTTTCCAAATAGACTACTACTGCTACCTAATGTAAGTTAATGTAAATAAAACGTTTATATCATGATGTTTTGTTTTAATAAACCTTTCTTTGCCCCAAAGTTATTTTAGCTATTCAATGCAACAAAAATTCATATTTTAAAAAACTAAAAAAAGGTGTATTTCTTGCCTACAGATTGTGGTATGTAATGTGTGAATGCAAAATACTTTAACATTACAAATCTTTTTTAAAAGTAGTACCTATTCAAGACTAACTTAAAGAGAAAGTAAAATTTAAGGCAAACGCATATAAAAAGGGTTTTATTAGGAGGCGCTTCCATTTTTTAATATTTCTGAATCAAAGGGATGATTTAAAAATATATATATATATTTGAAAATTTACAAGTTTCAGTGCTGCGCCTGTGTTACACCAGATTTTACAGTATAAATCATTCAAATTTTCTTGGTCATAAAATCATTTTGGGCAAACTAGTTAATATTTTTAACAAAAAAAAATGCATGCCACACATAAAGAATGTAAAAATTAGGTAGGTACCAAAATATTTGGTAGTATTTTTTTTGCATACCTATCAATGGTTTATTCCTTAAACATAATTATAAACTTACTCTCATATTTTTACATTTTTTAATTGGTTTTTGTGTCGCCCAGGGACGAGGAAAGAAATGGTTTTTATTTTTTTTTTGTCTCCAAAACAAAGCAAGATTCGGAAAAAATAGCAAAAGTTGTATATTTTATCGGTTGGTCTATTCTATTTCTTTTAAAAACCAATGGCCTGCAATTTTTGTGTTAAATATATCTATCATCTATCAGCTTGCTTTTAAATTTTTGGTAATATATACAACGGCAAAAATATTTTTCCAAATTCGTAAAATCCGGACCTGTCGCTTATTCGCGGCCATGCGGTGATGAAGCACGTGGAATCGATCGATAACCTGCTAATTGAAACTACGCAGTCTCAGAATTACCTTCTTTTGTTTACATCTGAAGGCGCATGAATCAGTATGATTTGGATCGCTTTGTGCTTATCCATATATGGAGATCGGTGGACGCACCGCACGCCATTATGACCACTCCCAAACGCGAGTAGAGATGAGGCAAATCGATACTCAGCAAAGCTACACGATGCAAATTCGTGAACAAACCGAAGACGGTTACTTTCGCTGTAGTTACAGTGACTTTATACAAGACAGTGGCGACAAGCAGTAATTTAGCTCCGCCCATCCGCCATTAGGAGGCAAAATTTATGGCGGGTTTGTATTATTAGCATAGGATATTCAGGTATTTTCTTTCAAATAAATTATTTTCCGGTCATCTACCTATAAAATATGATATTAAAATCATAAAATAGTGATTAAAACCAAATTTTAATTTAGTTTGTTTTATGGAAAATTCAGATAGGTGCGATAAAATATCACCCTAAGACTATATAGCTTATCACCGTTATGAATAAAAGATGTGTGTTTAGGACAGTTTGCAAATTTAATAATAATTATTGTTATGCTATATGGTACACTAATTAATCATGTTTTTTTTTAAATATTTAGGCTTGTATTTTTTTTAAATAAAAAGAGTAATTAATTATAACTATTTATTTTTTTTATGCTGTAGGTTATTTGGTAATTTAGTAAATAAGTTTCACGAAGAAAGATGCTTCTTAAAGTTTTAATTTTAGTGTTTATATTAGGACTCGGAATTGTAATCGAATATTTGACTATTTTAAATTCGACTTTTTTGTTAGTTAGAAAATTCGAATATTTGACTAATCGGATATTCGAATATTTGACTGTTCGAATATTCGACTATTCGTGTTTTCTATGGAACAGTTATCATGCAAGGCTTTTTTGTTTTTAATTTAAATATACATTTTTTTAAATTTGCTGTTTTAAAAAACTCATTTTCAAAAATTCTTTTGATTATGAAAGTCATGTTTTCGCAGATTTTGAGCACTCTTTACAAACTTTTTATTTTATATAGAGGCGTTTTTGATGCTACTCTACGTAAACAAATATCACAAGTGTTTGATGTTCGTTTAATACTTTGCATTAAATATCCCGCAATGTTGTATAATGAATTCATGTCACTGTAATTAAGATTAAGGCCAGAAAAATTAATGTTATCTATATCTTCCATCACTCTTAACACACAGACACAGACACTAAAGTTTTATGGTGTTATGAAACTCCTTAAATGTTTTTACCACACTATATTTACAACAAACTGAAGTTACAGCAATAACTACGTTCTTATAAGGCAAAAAGAGACAACCAAGATACGAAAGAACACGTTAACAAGAGGTAAACACAGACAATTTTGCCTCGTCCGCCATGAGGAGGCAAAACTAGCCCGGCCAATAAAAATCGATACATCGATTGTCACCACTGTCTTGTAAAAAGTCACTGTAGCTGTAGTTTCCAGAGAACGCCATGTAGCCGCCATGAAGTATTCGACAACAGCTAAGAAACTAAAATAAAGTATCTAGAGTAAAAAAATGTAAGATGTACAGTACAGCGATTATAAACCTTAAACGTGCAACGATCAGCACATTTTATTAAGTAAATACGCAAGTGGACCATCAGTTCGGCAGACTTTCCTGCAGTTCCTTGCCGGACACATAACTAGCCCAAATGGGAACTCGGGAAATTTAGTATAAATATCTTTCAAGAATGTTACTCTTTCCAAATGATTAAACAGTATTGACCAACTCGTAAAAGTATCTCTAAGTATCACTCGTCGTAAGAGAAGGTCGTCTAAAAGCTATTAAGGCTAGAATAGCAGGTTCCGGATTAACATTAAGACCTAGAGAGTAAGTTTAGTTTTAAATCATAATGCTTAGGGTGACTGTATGTATAGAAACATTATTGCTGTATGTCTTTGAAAATTTCATGAATATCTCATTAAAATTCAGTGCTAGTGCTATTCTGTATTTTTATTTATTAGGGAATGTAGAATTTTCCCACCATATTATTTGATTAAATTTAAGCTCCAGGAAAAGTTTGATACAAAGTAAATCACAGCGGGTTAAGTGTTAATTCTAATGAATTTTATTTTCATTATGCCATAACTGATTGTAGAGCGAACCTTTAAATACCTTGATCATATCAGAAATTACCTGAACAAATTTGAGCCAACCACGGGTTAAATATAAAAATGCCCCCTTTAAATTGTGTGCTCCCTTAAATTCAAAATCTCCATTATTACTTTAAAACGGAAAGTAATATGGCCCACGCTCATTTCATTATAACTAAGGTTAGATTTGAGTACTGGAAAGTGGAATGAAGTTACTGACTACTAGATCGAGAAATAGGGGTTGTTGCCCATGTTGTCCAGGTAAATTATTTTCAACAAAATAGGATATCAACACACTGGTACTGCGAACCTGGTTTTAGAAAATGAACCGGAGTTGAAGAAAAGGCCGAAATTACAGTAAGTACATAAAAGGGTGTAATCGACGTTCATTACACTATCAATCGTGTATAATTGATCAGTTCGGATGATATTCTACATTTCACTACTGGCCGATTGGCCCCGTCAACGTCAAATTTGAAAGATAAAAGGAATGACATGACGCATTCCTTACCCTTTAAGTATGTCGTTAGCAGTATTTGTTAATCCTTTTTTGCAGGACAAACATGTTGCAACATATTTTGTTTTGCCACTGCCTAATTTAGCAAAATTGTCTTATTTTAAATTTGCTTGCGTTTGTTGAAAAAAAAAACGAGACACCGAAATGTCTATATCTTAAACCAAATGAAAACTATAGGTTAGTTTTTCTGATATTTGAAATTTGTTACACATTGTTTTAGTTTTCTAAACTTTTTACGCGTTTTTACGTGTTTTGACACCTAAATGTACAAAAACATTTTTACGCGTAAACCCCCTTTCCTGATTCGCGTCTATAGGTACGCCAATTTTGAGCCTTCACGCATGAGCCCCTGCTAATTCATATATTTTTCAAAGTTGTTTTTTCTTGATTTTGGGCATTGCCTTGGGTTAGTTTTATTTCGTTGCTCCCCGCGAGCGAAACGAGCGGAGGGCCATGCTTGAGGTGAAATAAATCGACAATACTGGGCTGCTGCCAAATGCGCAGGTCCGAAGTTTGGAGTGAGTCCATTCTTGTGATCCATACATAAACAAATAAAAAAAAGATCGATTATTTACCTTCGATATTTTTATGAATCGATTCTGTGACGTCCGATTCGAACTCGAATCGATCCCAAATATCGATCTCTTGGAGAGAATCGCACACACCTAATGTGTAACAAGAACAATAAACTTGAAAATGATGGTTACATCACTTATCGTTGCCCGTACAACATCACAGGGATTCAGAGTTGCATGCGCATCACATCTTAACACACATGTCTTTATGGTCCAGTGAATTGCTTTCAACTGGTCTCGTGGTGCAGTGGTCAGACGCTGTGCTTGTGATACGGCGACCAGGGTTCGATTCCCGTCGGTGTTTTTTATTTTTTTCAATTGCTTCTTTTTTTAAATTTGAGTTAGTTTTGTTTGGTTGCGCCCCGGAGCTAGGGCGGGAGGAAAGGGGGGGCCATTGCATGAAGTGAAAATGTAAAAATACATATGTAACACTGTAATGCGCGCGAAACTCTGAAGCTCCGTGTGTGGTACGGACAACGTCTTGTGGACATCAACCGGATTTTTCCACTGACAGCTGCTCTGTCGTGCCTATGGAGCGCTTTTCCGTAGCTACGCGACGAAGTTAGCGCGAAAGCCTTAACCTACATATGGTAATGACGTACGGGCAAGACTATTCTTCTGATAAGCAAGGTCACAATCTAAAGAACTTAAACAATGTATAAATATGAATTACTTTCCAGACTTTCCAGTGTATGTACGTGAACATGCCTACTTTTTTAAAAAATATTGGTTAAAACCTAAATAGCCAAGTCACAGACTGTGTAATAAAACCCTCAGTTTGACAACTTCTTTTACAATATTATGTAAAATATTATTATTCCTCCCAGACTTGCTTACATTAAAAAATAATTTAAGGAAAAGGAGTTTTAAGCAAGTCATACATAATAAAATATTTAGCGAGTCTGCTAGTACTCGAGATACTGATGTGCGTTGTTTAATGTTTACATTTGTAACATTTGCATTAGAATGTCTAATATTACACTTCACGCATAGCCCTCCGCTCGCTACAGGGCGCAACGAACAAAAACTAACCCAAGACATGTCCAAAATAAAGAAAAAAAACTTTACAAATATAATCTCAAAAAAATAAAAATGGGATTAAAACTAACCGTAAAAATTAACACGAACGAGTAGTTTATGCGTGAAAGCGTAAGAAACAAACAAATAAACACATTCGCATTTATAATATTATTTAGGATTCTTTAATAATACTTACTGGCAGCTTCAATCGGAGTGGATTAATTCACTGCACAAATTCGACTCGAAAATCTAATGCCACCAGGAATAACATCAGGATGGATACAGCTTATTCACTACAAGTTAGTCATCTTGGGGCGGCTGCTTCCTTTGATTTGGGAAAGTCAATAACCAAATTTTGCAAATTTTAAGAGGGGCCATGACTCAATATTGTTTTAAACGTCTGGGTATCTGAATAATACTTTTGATAGTTCCTTTAATTTAAAATATGCTTTTTTATAATGTCACAATCGGTTTACACATTCCGTCCCCACATTTCCGTCCCATTTGCCGAGATTTACCCTCATACCGCCGCGTAAGATGTTTACACATCAAAATATTGTAGTCATTTTTTAACCTTGGTCCTTCTAGGGTTTAAGTTTGGCGGATGTTTTTTGAAATATACCATATAAAGCTGATTTATAAATTCAAATGAAAGAGAAAGGAAATAAATAATATCCAAGGAAATGTTCTTACGATATTCTAATATTCTATAGGTAAATTTTCGTTATTTTCATGTGTTCCATTAGAAGTGGTAGCACCCATTAAAATAACTTGTTCAATATTTTATCTTACACCTTGTACTAGACTAGACATAAGAGTGTCATTGTCAAAATTTTGATATTCCAAATTCTCAGTATTAAATTTCTATTTATCAACAATCAAAATTTCCAGTGAGTTGCATACATGTTCAGGTTAGGTTGGGACCGTTCTATGGAGATAGTGCATCTGGAGCACTGGGTACAATTTATGGATGATAGTGAAGTTGAAAAGTGGTATAAGGAGAAACTAGGGGTTTCAAAAGACAGGTACAGAATTCAGCTTTTAAGAGCTATAACCCTATCAGCTAAATATCCTTTTTTCCCACAAGAACAAATCTGAGTCATAAA
>MU192453.1:0-16427 GCA_016904865.1 Pissodes strobi
TGCATAAATATTTCTACTAATCTCATTGATAATTAATATTTGATGGCATAACATGTGTATATATTTTGATATTGTTATTAACATTATTTGCATAAATATTTCTTTATCTTCATGGATAATTTATATTTGATGGCATAAGTATATATTTGATATTGCTATTAACATTATTTGCATAAATATTTCTTTATCTTCATGGATAATTCATATTTGATGGCATAACAGGTATATATATTTGGATATTGTTATAAACATAATCTGCATAAATATTTCTTCTATTTTCATGGATAATTCATATTTGATGGCATAACCTGTGTATATATTTAATGAAATCGTGTTATGCTGTGATCAACACTGCTTTAAGTGAAAACTTAAAATATATTATTTGCTGTCTTTTCGTGCTAGGGTTTTAATATTAGAATGAGTGAGAGAGTACACAAGGGCCTTGATGAATCTATACTAACCATTTCCTACCCTGACGGGAGAATATCCTAGGTATAAATATAATGATTATTCTAGAGATAAGTTTAAAACTATACTATGGTATTGTCCCATATTTGCAACTAAATAGCTGGGTAGCCTCCGTAATCCAGGACCTCAGTACCTACCAGCGGCGTCTGGTTAACTAACAAAAACCTCTTCAGTTTTAAATGTATTGTTGCAAGTGTGGAACTGCGAATTGTGGTACGGGAGACAGTAATTTAATTAATTAAAATACTAATAGATTATACAGCATAATTCGGTTTAGGAATTTAGATCGAGGGTTTCTCTGCCGTACTCTTTCCCCTCGTGAATTCCAGGCTGAGTCCGGCACGTTTTTCTTTAATAAATTAGGCGTATTAGGAATCTGTGGTTTCATTTACATGACGCACCTTTCCCTCAAGTTTCCCTAAATGTGTTCCGTTGAAGCGCATAATGAGTGAGTAAAATTGTGCACGATATAATAATAACACAACGTAGGTATTGGTCCTCTTTTTAATCCATTTCTTTTTTATCTGATTTGACGATCATTGGCAAAATAAAGGCAAACCACAATTTTACTTATCTGATTCAATTATGTTGAATCGACCCGGGTACGTTATACTACACAATTATTGCCCTACTGGCGCAGATGAGGGCAATATTGTATCTTAAAAAAAATGCTTTAACGGATGGGTAATCATTAAGCATATCGAAGCTCAATCTATTATCTTCAATATATTGGAGACAATTATTAAGCTGAATTTTTCCTCTTAATGTCTCTTTAACGTTTCTAGATTCCACATTGCCGTTTTTTTCGGGATCGTCATCGGTGTCAAATTCTAAATAACGAAGATCATCATTTGCAGTTGTTTCTTCTCCACTTATATCAGGTTTTTGACCGTCTGTTTGAAGTTCTACACAGTTACAACCTTTTTTTATTACCTCCAAGTGTAATCCAAACTGTGATGAAACTGATTGGGTTAGCCATCTAAATTTAATATTCCGACAAGTTACTGCAGCAACTATTGCCTCCCTCGCTTTGATTTTTGTAAGATCGAAGTACTGCTTAAACCTGTACGTAATTGATATGTTTAATTAAATGATTAAGAATTGATCGGCTATAGACCGATGCCATGAACGAGTGTCACTCACCAGTGATGTGAAGTGGTAATTTACCGTAATTTAACGTTATTTTTTGTTGTAATGTACAGGGTGATCCCCTATCATGTCGCCCCTCTTTAACTTTTTTATTTTAAGTGTCCCGAAAAAATTAAAAGTATGGTTATGTAGGTACTGAAAAATACTTTTTTCTACGAGTGACCGCAAGCTTTAAGTGGGGATAAACTACTTTGCGTACGTGTTAGGATCAATGTTTTTCTACGAGTGAAATAACTACATTTTTTTCTTAATTTTTATTGGCATCAAAAACATCAACTTATAACTACCTATTTATTATTATTAACAACATTAATATTCTAACTGCTTTCGCTTGCGGGAAAACATAACTTTGCGCACTGATTAGGAAAACTACTATTTTTCTGCGTGTAATAAATATTGGAAAATATCAGTATACAGGGAAAAAAAAAGTTAATTTTTTTTTCATTGGATCACCCTATATATGAATTTATTTTTCGATTCCTCGTAAAATTCTATAAGCATATTTTATGTATGATGTTATACCTCTAGAGTTAGTAGTTTCACAGCTATAAACAGTTAAAAATCGGTACTTTGGCTAATTTTCACGTTGGTAGCAAGAAGATCATTAGAGTAAAATGAATTTCACATTCCTATCTTCCTTTTCAGGAACTGAAAGGAACTGGCAGGCAGTACCCTAGGTACCAAATCTGGTACCTCTGTAGGTACCATTAGTTAGCACTATCAGATAGCTCTTGGAAAGTTAAGATAGAAATGTGAAATTCATTTTACTCCATTTGTAATTGCCTTCTTGCTACCAAGGTGAAAAGTAGCCAAAGTATCGATTTTCAACCGTTTATAGCTGTGAAACATAAATTATGCGTAGAATTTTACGAGGAATAGAAAAATAAATTCATATACAGGGTGATCCATTGAAAAAATTTACTTTTTGTTTTTCCCTGTATACTGATCATTTTTCCAATATTTTTTATACGCAGAAAAAAAGGATTTTTCAATACCTACATAAACATACTTTTAATTTTTTTGAGACACTAAAAATAAAAAAGTTAAAAGAGGGCGACATTATAGGGGATCACCCTGTACCATGCTTGTCGGCAATATGAACAGTATGCGTTCGGGGATTTACTGCCGGCTGCCGGTTATTAGCCCACCCGGGGATTTACTGTCGGCTGTCATTCATTGCCATCCATTTTATTCTGTGTTGCTTTCGTTTTAAAATTAAATAATATTTAAGGAAAAAAGAATGTTTTATTCACAAACAAATGAAACAACTCTTTGTCCAGCACTGATACTTACACACACCGTAATTTCATTCCCAAGTAGTAATTACATGATTATGACAAGATATTTTTTTATACATGTATATGCTTCTTTGGAAAAATAGCAATTTTTATTTGTAAACTAGTTGGAGGTTTCCAAAAAACAGTAATATACACAATTTACATTAATGTAATGGCAATCGCTATTAGTTTACTTGCAGTTTACGGTAAATTACGGTCATTTATTGTTATTTACCAAAAATATATTACGGTTATTTACGACAGTAATTTACGATACAAATTTATTACCACGGTAATTAATTTTGGTAAATAACACTCGTAAATTACCAGCGTAAATAACCAAAAATATAAATTACGGTAATTTTACATCACTGAGCGTCACATAATCCAGCCGGACCATCCACTTTGTAATATTTCTTTCTATCAGCAAGTTTTATTATTTGTATCAACAATCACTTTGTAGAATACTTTTATTACTTTGTAATACTTAGTTAACTTTGTAATCTTTGTATTGTATCAACAAGTAACAGGTTTTATTAACTCGTTCAACTTGGTAGTGGGGTAAAGCGGTATTCATATATGATTTTAGTAATCGAATACCGGGAGTTGAATAAGAGTATTCTAATACAGGGATTTCAGTACAATTATTCGAATGCCGTTCAGCCGTAATCGAATACCGGGATTCAAATAATACAATTAGAATACCGAATCCTGGACAAAAAAGTAATCACTCGAATACGAATCCCGGACACAAAATCGATTCAAGTAGTACAAAGGTATGTGCCGACTATGGTGGAGACCTACCAACAGCAACAACCAGCAAATAGCAAAATCTTGACATTGATATATTGTTTCATTTCAATTCTAGGTTAAGTTGAATGTGGTAGAAAAGAATGCGATTATAATCCATGCGCACAGCTTTCTCAATTGAATACATTTGATAATTTATAAATGTAAATGCCAGACGACCGCACCTGCCCACCTACCCTACTATTCACATTGGACTGGCTCGGAAATCGGAATGCTCGGATCTAACCGAACCGAACTTAGACCTTCGCTTTAACTGAAATGATTTAAGTATTTCTAGTTGGTCGTACTGTCGTGTATGTTTTCATTTTTTCATGCCTGAAGCGGGAAGTCTGACGTGCTTCCCCGGAATACCCAGTTTTCAAGTTGAGTTATCGAATGATCAGAGGTCAGACGAAATATTTAGTTAAGTTCAGAGCTTATTCAGCTTTTAATAGTTTATACGTGGTTTATTTGTTATTTTCTAAAAGACTGCGTATGCTGTTATATTGTGATATTAATAATCTACAGCATAATGGACAGGTAGTAATAATAAAAGGAAAGTAGTAAACTATTTAATAGATTTAATAGTATGGGTATTTTAGGTTTCTCCCCAAAAAGCATTCAGAGGGTAACAGAAAAGAAGCGTTACCTGAATTTGAAAATGTTCCAAATGCAGATTTAATTCCTGTACCCAGTACAAGTTCTGGTTCAAATTCTAGTGGTCTGCAAGGAAAAGGAGGTATTCCTATAGAATTATTAACAGGGTCAGGGTCACTTGAGTCCGACGAATCTGACCCCGAACCAAAGTTAAAAAGGAGGAAAGCTTATAAGCAAAAAATGCAGAGAAGAATGGAAATTAAAATTTAATTGGGTTGATACACTTGAAAATAGAAATACATAATGCAAAGTCTGTCACACAGTTGTAAAAGGTGGTACAACCCATTTTGGAAGGCATCAAGATACTACCAATCATCAAGTAAATATGCAAAAATCACAAAAAACGCCGAAAATTAGGGAATTCCGCAAGCTTACTGACAATACGAAGGTAGAAAAGTCTGTTAAAAGAGCAGAGTTAAAACTTGTTGGGTTCCTTCATGAACACAACTTACCATTTCTTCTAATGGATCATTTAATATTGCTCTTAGCTAATATTTTCCCTGATTCAGAAGTTGCCCGTACACTGAAATGTAATCATACTAAATCAACGAAAGTCACCAAAGACTGTCTGACACAAGAACAAATTTCTACCATATCTAAAACTCTTCAAACACAACCCTTTTCATTAATGATTGATGAAACGACAGACATCAGTACTCAGAAGTCACTAGTAATAATAGCACGGTATTTTGACCATTTACAAAAGCGATGTAAAGATGCTTTCCTAGGGTTAGTTAGAGTAAGAAATTGCAATGTCCAATCTTTATTTGAATCAGTTTGTTGGCAACTGTCAAAATTCAATATACTAGGTTTGGCTGCAGATAATGCTTCGGTGATGATGGGAAACAGTACTGAAAGTAAAGGCTCTTTTTAGGAACATTTTACCTAATATATTTGTACTGGGTTGTGTTTGTCACAGTTGTCACCTATGTTCATCCGCTGCAGCCAAAAAACTCCCGCGTAGCCTTGAAGACTTTATATGGTCCGTATATAATTATTTCGCACATAGTAGCAAACGACAAGAAGCTTTAACTGAATTTCGAACATTCGTTAATCTGAAACCATATAAAATGCTTCATCCATCCCAAACAAGATGGCTCTCACTACAGGTAAAAAATGTATTATAATTTTGAGAATAATGTTTACTATTTGTACATAAATTATTAATTTACCTTAAAGTTATTATACGTAATCATTTTGACTTGCAGACTTTTTGCCATTGCTATACTCTACTAAAATATTCTGCTATTTTTAGGCTGCTGTTGATAGGGTACTAGAAAACTGGGATGCTCTAACACTCTATTTTAGGAACGAATGTTTGGAAGAGGACTTAGTTTCTACAAAGAACACTTTAAAATCATTTAAGCATCCAACATATAAATTATATTTTACTTTTCTTTCGTACATTTTGGTCATTATAAATAAAATGAATTTAGAATTTCAGTCGGAGAAACCTAAGCTATTTAACTTAATTTCGAGGGTAAACGACCTGTATAGAGTAATATTAAGAAATTAAAAAAAGAGATTACATTGATAAAACTGATCTTAACCGCATTGAAATCAGTAATCCTAATAATTTTATACCAATAGACAATATATATTTTGGCGCGAAAACCGAATTGCGCATGAATCAAAATTCTGATAAATTTGAAGTTCAAAATTTCAGATTAAGGGCATTAGATTTCTATATAAAATTAGCTACACAAATTAAAAAAATATTTAATTTCTCTGATCCCGTTTTAGAATTTCTAAAAATATTAATCCCATAAGTGGCTATTTCTGGGAAAGTAGTCGTATCTCCTGTTAATAAATATTTCACAAATTTAGTTACGGATATTGAACTTTTAAATTCCGAATGGAGATTATTAGTGGATTTCAAGGAAATAACTGATCCGCAAATATTTATTTATTTTTGATAGCACGTCCGTAGCTTATTTTAGATTGTTTGCTATGTTGTGTATGTTTGTCATTTAAAAAAAATATTTTTAAATAAATTTTGACTTGTTCAGTGGAATATACCTGTATTAATTTTTGTGCATCTTTCGGTACCTAAACCTTTTAAAATTAGGTGTCTATGCAAGAACATCTAAAGCCTATTTTTTTTCCTGCAAAAATTTGGCATGTGTCAAAGTTTTAAATGCTTCCAGTTATCTCTTCCAGTTCTCTATGGGATGCAGCTAATATCAGGGTGTCGTCTGCGTATCATAAGTTATTAATTTTACGTCCTCCCATGCTATTCCTCCCGACCAGTCATCGAAAACTGTTCGCATGATATGCTCACTATATATATTAAATAGCAGTGGTGACAACACACATCCTTGGCGAACTCCTGCACTCAACTTAAACCTATCAGAGTAGGTATTTATTTATTCGTACTGTAGTCATGTTGTTTCCATACAGTTGTTTTAAGAGCCAAATCAGATGGTATGGGACGCCCATTTCTTGGAATATTTCCCACATTTTCTGCCAGTTTACGCAGTCGAATGCTTTAGAATAGTCTACGAAGCATAATGAAGTTTCCACATTAAATTCGCGTGTTTTCTCGACAATTTGACGTGCATTTAAGATTTGTTCACGAGTTCCTCTTCCAGGGACAAACCCAGATTGTTCTTCCGAAATTTGGGGTAGCAGAAACACTTTTAGCCTTTCATTGCTGGCACTAAGGAGAACTTTACTTGCATGTATATTAGAGCGATTGTTCTGTAATTGTTACAATCTGTTGGGGTTCTTTTTTTATAGATTGGAATGAACACGGATTTACACCAATCAGATAGCCATTTTCCCGTATTCCATATTTCTTCACATATTGTGTGGATAACATTTATTCCGTCTTCCCCCATACCTTTTATGGTTTCAGCTGTTATTTGATCTTATCCATCTGATTTTCCTAGTTTCAATCTTTTTATGGCAGCTACTACTTCGCTTCTGAGAATATTTGGTTCTTTCTCCCAATCTGTGATTTCTTCAATTTCGTCTTCAGGGTTAGTATCCGAGTATAGACGTTCGCAGTAGTTTTTCCATGTTTCCGCTATCCCTTGGAGATTTGTTATGATGTTGCCTTTTTCATATTTAATTATCTGTGTTTGTGCCCTGAATTCCCTAGTTAGATATTTTACTTTATTGAACAGTTCTTTAGGTTCCTGACGATCAGTGTATTCTTGTATTTCGTTGCATATGGGATTTATGTGTTTATTTTTATCTCTTCTACAGAGGTGTTTTATTTGTGTATTTAGTTCTGCGATCCGTTGACTTTTATCTGTGAGGTTTTTTGTACAGCTCTTTAACTCTCTCCGTTCCTCTACTAGCTCCATTGTTTCGTCCGTCATCCAGTGTTTCCGTGTCTGTACTGTTTCTTTGGGATTCGAAGAATCTAACGCCTTGAGAATCCATTGTTCTGTGTTGGTTCAATTTTTCTCTGGATCTCCTGTAGCCTCTGGTGTCGTGCTGTTCTTTAGAGCCAATTGGAATTTGCTTAGGTCTTTACGTACTTTTCCGGTTTCGCTTGTTGTTTTTGTCGTTCTATGAAACTTTATTTTGAATTCTGCTCTTAGTAGTTTGTGATCTGACCCGCATTCAGCGCTAAGCTTGGTTTCTACATTTTTGATTGAAGTTTTCCATCTCAGTCCCCCGTAACCATGACAACATGTTTCTTTGGAATCTTCGAGATAGTCTCTTCCAGTATTTTATATATTTCCTCTACTTCTTTATCTTCGGCATCGGCTGTAGGCATGTAGACTTGGAATATGTGTAGTTTGGTAGGTTTGATGTTGAAAGTTGTCATGAATATACAGACATAAGTACTACCAAATTGTTTAATGCTTCAAATCAATTAGTTTTGCTCTATGTATTACTTGTATGAGGAAACGATGACAGTATTTCTAGAGTACTACTAATAGCCCAAAAGAGAATTACTCGGTGCAAATGTGGATTTCGTACAAAATTTTAGCTTTCATAAATCTATATACCCTGTAAAGTAACTATTATGTGTTTATACATGTAAATTAATTTCCCAAATCTAGAGACCTAACGTTTTATAAAAGGAGATGCACTAATAATATTTATGTCTCTGGTTGTCGGCTGATCCAGTGCAGAAGGGACCTGAAATCTGTATATTAAAAATATTTTTCATCTAATTAAAAACAATGAAAATGTTATGCCTTTTAACCAAACACGGAAGACAATACTAGCCAAGCACCTGTTCTACATAATGACGGGATTGTTCACTTCCAACTTTAGTTCTATATAGGAGCCTTTGAACATTAAGTTCGTTATATACTTTCTAGCACTCTGTATTTTTGTACTCTGTTTTAGTTTTATTTTTCTGACAATTCCGATACATGCATTTTATTCCTGTAGAAATAAACCTTTGTATTTGTATTCGAACATCTTATGATACTAAATTATTTAGCTACTTATAAGATAAGATGTATTGCCGGCATAACGCATTCTATTCTTGTTGGCTTTTTAAATATTTTAGTGGGTTTTAGAAACAGCGAATATCTAGGATCGCTAGAAAAGACAAATTTCGGTAGTTCTATGGGTATAATCGTTCTGTTAAATTAACCGTACTCAATTCATCGAATCACAATTTTTCTAATTCTGATAATCGAAACTCTATTAACCAAAACTGTAAGTTCTTTGAAAGCCTGTTTCATCGAAATAACAAATTAATTAATCGAACAAAACATTTCATATTATATATTATAATTATATTTTACGTAATAGTAAAGTTAGTTTGGGTTCATTCTAGTCAGTAAAAGCTAACGTTAAGGGTTAGTTTGGGTAACATTAAATTATTCAGGGTTATTCCTTCAATTATTTTTTAAATTATTCTAATGCATTATAGTCATTACTAAAATATAAAATAAAATTATAATATATAATTTGAAATGTAGTTTTTCGATGAACTTATCATTTCTAAGAATTCAGTTTGCTTAAATGAGCTTTCGGTGCACTAAGTTCGAAAAATTGTGATTCCATTAATTTTTAGTCACTTACACATCCTTCTTTAGCTTGGTGGACCACTACTTACGTCAATAAATTCGACAACATAATCTTCTTCGCCTTCTTTTAGTCGATTTCTGTGAATCCCACATATCGTCACAATGTTACTCATCAGAATTTTAAGTTGATTATAGGTACAATCTCCAAGAGATGTTGGCAAGTGAGTTTGATAAGCTTGCAGAGCATTATGAAGTGTTTGGTAGGTTGAGAGAAGTTTCTGGTTGATAACCAGAGCATTCAGTTGACTTAGAACACTTAAATCTTTCAGCTAAAAATTAAAAACCGATATAAGTATCATAAAGTTTTTGCATTTATTTTCTGACTAAAATAGTCGCGAACTTGGTATATACGTAGTCAAGCAACCACTGCACAAATAAAAAACAACTACTAAATCAAAATAATGTAGGTATATTACGATAATCCTGTTCGTAAAGTTTTTGGCTGTGCCCTCTAAAAGCTAAATTTTGAGCAGCTAAACACTGTGCAATACAAATCATGCTTTTATTAATTGCGCCCTATCGTTTTTTTTTCAATTTCGAATTTTTTCTGTTGTTCTTTATCATGATGCATTCTTTCCTCAAACGTAATTTTAATTCATGCCACTTTTTTGCGCTTTTGAGTTGTTCCACACCTTTCATCACGAGAAAGATTAACAGGTAAGTGCCTCCAATAAGAGTAACCATAATTTATGTGACTGGGAACTAAATATTTTACAAAAATTACAGAAAACGGCACTTATTTTCTTTGAATACACTAACCAATCCCTATTTACTTTCTCGCTGTTTGGTAACGTTCACATATTCACATGACCAAAAATACTCTTCCAGTTTCATCGACGGGAAAGTTTTCCAAAATTTGAATAGCGCTTCTTGGGTCAATTATTTCGATTAAGCGGTGACGTAGGCCACGCAGCAGGATCGTTAAACTTAAAATCAATATCTACAATGGAAGCAGCTATTTCATCTCCATTGCTGCTTAGATCTGAAACATGCTCTTCAGTAGAAGTCGACGATTGCTGCTTATCGTCAATAACCAGTAGTTCATGTGCAGCTATAGTCATTTGATAGCGATCGATTTGAATTCAAATTAGTAATTTGTAAAAAAATTGTTCCACTAAGTTATTCTTTCTCAGTTTCTTTTTCCATTCGACACCAGATAATGTTTTCTTGTGTTAAGTCAAGTGCGAGTAATCACTGTCACTGATCTCAGGCACCTAAGATCAGAATTATATACTATTGTTGTAATGTTTCGTTTACAATCTGAACAATATGTCATTACAAAGAAAAAATATATCTGACGTAACTTCATACATATTTACACAGGGTGTCCCAGTAGTAATCTGCCAAACTTTGTGGGTGTATAGTACACATTACTGTGATCAAAAAAGCTATAGAATACCGAAATGTTTGACATATAATGTATTGCTATTTGTGTATTAACTACCACAAGTTCAAAATCTTTTTGGTTGTAGGATTGTGGAGAATATTTGAGCCCTTTTTCTAATAAGTTATTCTCAGTGTCTGTAAATACTGTATCTGCAAGATTCAAAATTCTTGGAGTTTTATAATGTTTGTTCACTATTAAATTAATATCTTCACGAACTATCCTGTCCCTATACTGAAACACAAAATGACCTTCTTTCTTCAAGAGTTCAGTGTAGATCAATTTCTGATGTTGGAAGAGGTTGTCCCTTCTTTTGAACGAAAAGCGTAGTTCATTCTGGAGCCATGTATGCTTTTTGGAACATTGTTCTGGCCTCTATGGAGTTATGGTTGCAGTAGATTTTCATGTGTTTAGGTGTGATTTTGTTTTTGATGCACTGTTTTAAAAACCAAATATGATTGGAACACTTGTTAGATTTTAGTAAACATCGTCGATAATATAACGCTAGGTACGCCGCACTCGCGTTCTTAATACAATGAATAGTTTCTGCGGTAGGATCCTTGTGAAACATCGTTCAATAATAATACTAGGGATTTCCAGTAGAATTATGAAATATTCAAACAAATTATTGGTTTACCAATGGGCTCTCCAATTTCACCTTTATTTGCCGAGATTTTTATAGCTGATTTTGAACAGAATTTTTTCAACACCAACAATTCATTAATAAGAAATATATATATATTTTTTTGGTATTTTGCATCTTTACAGGAACCAACAGAAACTTAGATACATTTTTAACATTTTTAAATTCCCTAAACAATAGAATTAAGTTTACCATGGAAAAAGTATCTAACAACATTTTGAACTTTTTGGACATAAAGATTACAAAGACAAGAGATTTGCTTAAATTTGATATATATAGGAAACCTACAACAACAGATGCAATAATTCACAAAAACTCTAACCAATCTTGGCAAGTAAAACTTTGTGCTTTTCATAGTCTCATCCATAGACTTTTCAGCTTTCTCCTAGACTCGGCAAGTTTTCAAAAAGAAATATCCATTATCAAACAGATAGCAATTAATAGCAGTTATAAGATCACTTTGATTGACAAATTGATAAAGAAAAAACAGAAGAACATTCTAACTAAACAATTTTATAACCCTACATTAGAATTAGAAAAGGAGTCGTTTAAATTTGTCAATTATATTCCAAAAATTACAGATAAAGTTTCAAAAAAAAATTAAATAAATTTGGTTGTAAAACAGTTCAGGTTAATAAGAATAATCTAGGGAGAAGACTGATAAACAATAAAGACAAAATTGACAGACAATCTAAATCTGGTGTTTACAAAATAAATTGTGTGAACTGTGAAGCTGTATACGTAGGACAAACTGGTCGAAACTCTGGCTTCGCAGAACATTGTATGGAAAATAATCATTTTATAGATACGAATAATGTCAAACTTCTACACACCAACACAAAAAGCAAAAGGCTGAACCTTTTGGAGTACTTAGAAATCCAAAAGTCACAAAAAACAGACGTTTTAAATACGGACGACCAACTCTTTCAACACCTGCGTAATTGACAGTGTAATAAAAACAAAATACCGACAGGCGGTTTAGTAGGGTATAACAATTTAGATTTTAGTATATAAGTACTCTTGATAAAGGCCTCATCAAGCCGAAACATATGTAGAGAAAAATATCTTATTAAATTGTTTTGAAGCATCTAAAAGCAGCGTACTAATTATCCCTAGTATTATTATTGTAATTCAAGTTTCTGATTATATCTGCTTTAACCAGTAATTTTTCAAATTGTTGATTGCTTCCTCATGAGATTAACAGTGTCACTGATGCTCACATGATATTTCCCTGAGTATTATTTAATTAGCAATATACATTGGTCTAAGATTAGTTTATTTCTCCTTTTATGTTATTAATACGCCCGACTGGTCAAGGAAACACGTCGCTGTACCAAGCGAGTCAAGGGGAACCAATACTTCGTGAACCAATAAGTCCTTGATAAACACAACTGATACTAACTTGGGAACAGGCAGAAACGGTTCCAGTGGAGTTTCCAATACTGTCGCATGGTTTCAGAATAATAATTGGACGAAGTTAAGTATCAGTCAGTCAGAAGATAAACATATTGTAAAGACCAACTGTATTTTTTAATCTGTCAAAATAAATTTTTTAAATCTTTCACATTAGTTTTAATTTTCTAAGTAAATTTATTCATCAGACAAATTTCATTTCAAATAATTTCGTCAATTATATTTGTAATTTAATTATATAGATAAGGTATATTTCAAATGATTCCATCAATCATATTTGTAATTTAATTATATAGTTAAAATATAACTTGTTTTAATTTACTTCTTTAATTTATCGCAGGATAGAGGTCTGAGAGGCATTGCTAATTATAAGCGCAAATTTTTGATATTTTTATCATTATATTTATTTATATTTAAGTAATCATGTTCAGTTCGCATTGCCTCTAGGAACTCTGGCGCCCAAAAGAAATCACTGCTAGGAAAAGAACGACGACCTACCCCCTAAAAAATAAAAACGAGTCTCAAAACAAACACCATTTACCAAAAAAAAATTTTTTGAACAACTAGTATTTCATTACAAAATGGCGCCAACGCCTTGCATAATTAATTATTATTTAGCTAGCTTCCGCTACAAATTAGCTCCCAACTAAATGTATCGTTACACTATATTTTTTTAAATCGAACACCGGTCGTTGAACAAAAAAAAAAGATCAAGAGAACGCATTTATTAAGATGTAATAGAAGATTACGAAAATAATTTTCTAATTAAAAGAGACAGCAGTTAACAATTGTTCGCATAGAAAAATTGAAGGTCATATTAGAGTTGCGGGAATTAAAAAAATATTCTGACTAAAAAAAGTATTTTTGTATGTAAGATTTAGAAGGAACACGTTTTACGCTAACGGTTACAGACAGCCTGCAAAACACATTCCCGTCACAGATACCGCCTGACGTGCGTTGTTTAATGTTTACATTTAGAACGTTTGCATTAGAATGTATAATATTACACTTCACGCATAGCCCTTCGCTCGTTTAGCTCGCTAGAGGGGCGCAACAAACAAAAACTAACTAAAACTAACCCAAGGCATGCCCAAAATCAAGAAAAAAAAACTTTTTACAAATATAACCTCAAGAAAATAAAAAAACACCATCGGGAATCGAACCCAAGCCGAATCAGAGGACTAGTATCTTAACTACTGAACCACCAGGGCACTTGTAAGCCATTAATTGCATCGTAAAGACATAGGTCAAATAGGAACGCAATCTAACGAAAACACCCGATGCCTTCCGACAAGTTGGGAATATATTTTTGCAAGCTGTCTCTATCCGCTAGTCGTTATACAAGGAAGATTTGAATCTGAACGTGGTTATGAAGTCACATCCGGGTTGCACACTTCCGTCCATTTTCCCGAGATTTACCGTCATACCGCCGCGCTTACATGGGAAAACTAACTAAAACTAACCCAAGGCATGCCCAAAATCAAGAAAAAAAAACTTTTTACAAATATAACCTCAAGAAAATAAAAAACACCATCGGGAATCGAACCCAAGCCGAATCAGAGGACTAGTATCTTAACTACTGAACCACCAGGGCACTTGTAAGCCATTAATTGCATCGTAAAGACATAGGTCAAATAGGAACGCAATCTAACGAAAACACCCGATGCCTTCCGACAAGTTGGGAATGTATTTTTGCAAGCTGTCTCTATCCGCTAGTCGTTATACAAGGAAGATTTGAATCTGAGCGTGGTTATGAAGTCACATCCGGGTTGCACACTTCCGTCCATTTTCCCGAGATTTACCCTCATACCGCCGCGCTTACATGGGAAAATCATCAAATGAACCACGGAATTCGATCAAAGACCCTCTGAAACGATCGGATTTATTGCACTGAAACCCCGTTCTAGATACGGCAGAACGGCTGCTTTCCCAATTCGAAATATTGAGCCGAACGCCTTTGGCATATGGAGGGGAATCATAACTTTTATTTAAAGGCGTTTAATTTTTTATTATGGTTGTTAAAATCAACGCAGAGTTTTCACCAATCATTGCTGTAAAATTTATTTACTTTTTGAACATTATAGGACAGTTGTCAGTAAATTTACAAGCGAAACAACAGCGTTTTCAGTGACTGAAAATAACAGGTTCCTCGGACGACAGAATTGCGTATTAGTTCAGCTCAACATTCCGGTCGCATCATTTTAGTGTCTAACTTATTTGATTACTTACCTGTCTGGCTAATGGATACAAATAGTTCCTGGAAAATCTATTAGAAAATTCCTTAACTTTAACAATCCTTCTTGATTCATCTTCTTCTCCATCGGGAGGAATTATGCCTCTGGCAAGCGTATTTCTACAAGATGAAGTTTAGTGCAAAAGATTTCATAATAATCTCTAATTGTAATAATTTTTCTAGAATTTTGTATAGTATTTAGTATAAAAACCTAACTGCAAAAATTATTTGAATATAAGGAAAATATAAAATGGGAGTGCTTTATGTATATCTACTAGACGCTGCGGCCGTAATCCTCTCAAGCTAGGCAGTACAGTCGCAGCCGTTAACGGTTGAGGAATGGCTTGGCGATGTTTTTCCTTTCGAGCGTCGAACAAAATATAAAATGGGAGTGCTTTCTAATGAATTATGTATGTTTACTAGACACTGCGGCCGTAATCCTTTCGAGCGAGACAGTACAGACGTGTCGTCAGCCGCCAGGCATCTACTCGTAAGGCCGTACCAGAGACAACCGGCCGTACTGCTCTCCAGTCGCTCCCGGTGACCGTTAAGGAATTCTTCAGTCACAAAAGACCAAAATTTCCTATTTTATCCTGTAATAGATGTCTGCTGATCAATGCTTTTCAACAATCCTTCCTCAGTTCTTTTAAATAAAACATCCACTTGAGCATTTTCTTTCTTACTGCAATAAATTTTTTCATCTTCATTTTCGCCTTATAAGAAATCTAATAACAATATTTTCTTATTTTCACACATTTCGTTATTTAAATTATTACTCCTGGAGATAGGACGCGACTGACACTTCAAAGAAAATAGAAGTACATATATTGTGTCAGACGTTGGCGGCTACTGCAGTGCGGCGATAGCAGTCATCAGCTGCTTTACAGGAAACGTATATTTAAGTTATGTCAATTTATCTACCTTCCCACACGCCATTTTCAATCCACCTTTTCTTTGAAAATGGTTCATTAGCGTCTTCGATACTGACACTGCTAACGCGTTGACATCAATGAGATAGCAAAACTGAAGGAGTTAAGATAGAGAGAGAGAGAGGCAGCAATACAATATGGAGACAGACTTTGGAAGCTTCGTTGAAACAACTAATCTTCTTCTTCAGCCACTTCTCGTCCACTCCTGAACATAGGCATTTCCTAATTCCTTTCACTGATCCTTGACGAGCCTTCTGATGCCAATTTCCATCTACTATTTTCCTTAGATCATCCGTCCACCCGAGCAATCCGCGCCTTTACTGCGTTTTGTCTCTCTCGGTCTCCGTTTAACGATCTTTGCTGACCATCTCTCGTCCTTCAGCCTCGCTACGTGGCCCGTCCACTGCCATTTCAGTTCTGCAATTTTCTTAATTTTATGTCTTTGACCTTAGTTGTTCTCCGAATCTCATCATTTCCATCAT
>MU192454.1:0-19032 GCA_016904865.1 Pissodes strobi
AAAAAAAAATCAAAATTAGTGTATGAGGGAAATCCATTTTTTAAATTAAGTTTAGAAATTGTAATTTCCCATTTTTTTTTTCAGAGAAATCAGATCGTTTATTTATATATTCTCAAGATTCTTCTAAAAAAATATTGATTTATTTGAAAAATCGTCAATGTGAAAGACAATTTTTAGGGAAGAAAAACGGAAGGACTTTAGCCTTTCACGAAGGACTGTCCTTGCGGAGGAAGGACGGGGAGCAACCCTAATTTAACGTAAACTAAATTTGTACTTTTTTTACTTATATGAGCCAAAAGCAGCTGTTGGAAATATGAAAATTTGCGTTGAACGTAATGTTTCACCAGTCGCAGTTGGTTGCGGATGCTTCAAGACACATCTTTACAAAAAGTTCAGGAAATTGATTTTCTCCCACTTGAGTGACATAATGGACCTGCGTTTTTTTGTCGTAAATTTTACTAACACAAAATCGTTTATTGCTACATTCTCAATTTCATATTCCTTAATTCTGTTGATTCATTTGCGTCGCTATCTGAACTATCCTGCAATGAAATTTCATCACTTTCGCACTCGCTGCTACAAGAATTTTGCAAAACTTTTTTTACTCTTTCCACTTGTTTTACGGTTTGTTTTGCCACGCTTGCACACACCTGGGCCTTTCTCATTATTTCCTTTTCCATATTTTCTTCATTTTCATCATCTGGCTCCATTTCCCTGATTGTTGATAATCTTCTGTTTTCTAAATCATCACAGTTCTTCTTTTTTTTCGATTTTACTGGAAGTGCGTAGTTTATTGTTCTTTGGAATCTGTTTTAACCTCGGTTTTAACATTTTCTTTACTAACTTTTGAAAGGAAAACAACGAAGTTTTAAAAATTTCCACAATTTATTTTTATTAACCGTGACACGTGATTCGGCACACGGTGCCTTTCTCAAACGGACTAACTAACTAAGATTATGCTAAGAGTCACTCTTAGCATAATCTTAGTTAGTCCGTTTGAGAAAGGCACCGTGTGCCGAAACACGTGTCACGATTAATAAAAATAAATCGTGGAAATTTTTAAAACCGTTGTTTTCCTTTCAAAAGTTTGCAATGAATTTCCATCAAGTATCAGCTAAATCCATCGATTTGATTTTCTTTACTATTCGGCCAATGCAGGCCTTTTCAATTTCATCTTTTACCGAGGTATCCGTTAATATATTTGTGCTTTCTTACTTTTTGCCAGTTTTTTTTCTGTAACTTTTGGATAGAGTCTAACCATTTCTGGTGGGATACCCAAAGGAAAGGTAGAACGAGAGATCGAAGGACCTGGATTAGATAAGTCTATATTGATTGCAGCTTTAATGGCTGTTAGACAAGCACTAAAATCATCAGAAGTGCTTGACTGAAGAGCACTTGCGTTTTATCGAAGCAATTTAGAATAACTTGCTTGCTAAGTCCTGTGGTTTTTCTAGTGGACGGAGGATTCCTGCTGCATAGAGTAATTTGGCAAAAAGATGCCTCCGTTGCCACCATTTGTGATGGATATGTGGCGGCTTAACGTCTCCCACACTTGCCTTGTATATAACATTAGAAATTAGTCTGTATGCACCATTTTTGTACATATCACCCTGTATAGATTTCGCCTTAGGTAGTTTTTATTATATCAGATTTTTAGGTTTTTCCCTCAATAACGCCGACATTGTAAATATGCATTAGCGCTAGAAAACCCTCCTTGTAAAATATTAATCTCATATCGGCTAGTCTGAAGCTCATAAACCTCGATCCTCGTAAAGGTAAATATTCAAACTTTTCCATCATAAAATCCAATCAGGAAAAACCCAAGTATAGGTAGCTCCGAAGGTACCTCGAACAAAACGGCAAAGAGATCCGGATGAAGAGAGGGAAAAACGAGCCGACGAAGGGACAAGATTCGACTGAGAGGGTTAGTTCATCTAGACAGATCATACAGGCATATCTTCTGAGTCCGCTCTCTCAGTCAGGCATTCATTTCTAAAAACATCCTAGTGTAATTCTATTAGATATAAGTATAACGACAGAAATATAGTTTGTTTTCTGTTCGTATGTAGTCACGGTAGTTTTATTTACGCTCACCCTCCAGTGATCGAAAAAGGCGATTGTTGTCAGCGTCATACGACAGCAACCCGCCAAAGATATATCACCTACGTCAACGACCACTATCCTGGAATCAGTCGCACTCTGGTATTTGATGGGTACTCGAGCTCAGCCAACAGTATGAAATCACAAGAACAGAGGAGACGATACAGACTGGGGAGGCCGGGTGAGATCAATTTAACATTGATCACCTGTGAAACAAGAATTTTTGTCCAATCCTACTCGCCTACACCCTTACTACAGACAAAGCTTCAGGAGTATAGGATACAGACTCTGCAGGACACCGATGATGCTGATGTCCTTATCGTAAAGACTGCTGTGGATTAATCTACTTACATTTCTGTGGCTGTTGTTGGTGAGGATGTAGACCTCGCTGTTCTTTTGATATCCTCCTCTCCTCTCACACAAGACATCCTGCTGTTAAAACCCGACCGAGGGAAAACCAAAACATTGGGACTGTCTACTCAAGAGATGCAGCAGCATGGATTTGAGCACCTCCTGTTCTTACATTCGTTTACCGGCTGTGACATCTTCAACTTTAAGGAAAAGCAAGGTAGGCTTTTAAAAATTGTATAGCCACAAATCATAAAGAAAGCGGCAGTCACCTTTTACAACCCCTCTTCCCCTCGCGACGACGTTGAAGAGGCTGGGAAGATGTGTTCCTCAAATGATATGGGACACCAGCAAGTTAACCTTAGTCAACCAGTACCGCTTCCAGTCGTTCATTAGGTCAGTGGCGAATATTAAGCCTGACATCAGCACCCTCCCACCAACTGAGAACGCAGCTAAGGAGCATTCCCGGCACACCTTTCACCAAGTGCAGCAGTCGCTCGGAAATGAGTTGCCCCTCAACAGTGGGGTTGGAAACACGTAGGAGACACCCTGGTGCCAATTGCAACAGAACATCCACCAGCATCGGAGGTACTGAAAACGATATTTTGCCACTGTACCAAGGATTGTGTTAGTGGCAAATGTGTAAGTCGGAAAGCAATGCTGAACTGTTCTGCAGCATGCCTCCAGTGCCAAGGGAATTTCCTTAACAGAGTGACTATTTACGACGAGGAGGACGACGATGAAGGTGACGTAGAGCCCCTCTAACAAGAACTACCCACAACTGAAGCCGAAAATGCCGTAGATGAAGAACCCTTGCCAAGACCCTCACGACCGAAGAGAATGAAAACTTGAATACATTACTTGCCTTATACGTGTCTTATTTTTATTATCTCTAAAATAACATTTGCTAATTTTCATGTAACAAGACGTTTGATCACTGCATTTAATATGCCGATTTCATGTGTAGCAACACATATTATTGGACGATAGACAAGCGATATTTGTGGCTCAGGATTAACAAAAACAGCTTCTTCCGAAAAAGACGAAATTTTCCGAAAAATTTTTGGAATTGATGTAACTTTTGACTGGTTGGAGATATATTGGCATATTATATATACAGGGTGTCCCGGAAAATGTGGGCACCCTCTCGTAGTCAGATAACACGAGAAGTTCCTATCAATTTTTTTTCCAATGGCACTCCCTACGGAGATATGGGCCCTTAAAGGACGCCCCTGAAAAACGTTTTTTTGTAAATAACTTGCGAAGTGCTTGAAATAATTTAATAAAATTTTGATATGATCAACACTGGTGACGATCACTTAAAATGATGTCACTGGAACACATTTGTCTTTTTTAGTTTACCAGGGACGGACTAGCTGTTAAACATTAATGCTCATTTTTTCTAACACCCTGTACGATAACGACCCAAAAACTATATCATTCGATGGTTTCAAACCTAAGCCAAAAAAAAGGTACTCTTGTTCAAAATCGATAGAATGAACCGTTTTCGAGAAAATAAATAAAATATAAATGTTTTGTCTGCATACCTAGTAGTATATTGTGTAACAAGTGCGTGAAGTCAACTTTTATACACGAAGGTGATGTTCCGCGTTCCCCCCGACTTAAATCCATTGGATTTTTATCTCTGGGGACATTTAAAAAATTTAGTGTATTCAACTCCTGTTGAAACCATGGAGGAACTTTTAGGGAGGATTTTGTTTCATTGCGAACAACTTAGAAACAATGCAGATTTTTTGGCGAGTGCGACAATCCCCAATACATCGTGCGCGTGAATGTATCAGAGTTCAAGAAGCCCATGTTGAGCCTACATATGCAGTTTTTAATTAATTAAACACTATTTTTTTTTGTAAAATAAATTTGTTTAATATTACCACCTAATTGAAATAAAATTAGTTTATTTTCTCGAAAACGGTTCATTCTATCGATTTTGAGCAAGAGTACATTTTTTTTGGCTTAGGTTTCAATCCATTGAAAAATATGTTTTTTGAGTCGTTATCGTACAGGGTGTTAGAAAAAATAAACATTAATGTTTAACAGCTAGTCCGTCCCTGGTAAACTAAAAAAGACAAATGTGTTCTAGTGACATCATTTTAAGTGATCGTCACCAGTGTTGATCATATAAAAATTTTATTAAATTATTTCAAGCACTTCGCAAGTTATTTGCAAAAAAACGTTTTTCAGGGGGCGTCCTTTAAAGGCCCTTATCTCCGTAGGGAGGGCCTTTGGAAAAATTTTTTATTGGAACTTCTCGTGTTATTTTTTCGTCTTCTATCTGAATACGAGAGGATGCCCACATTTTTTGGGACACCCTGTATATATGTATATATATTCTTAAAGGGAATTAAATTCTCTGCAACTTTCTAAAAAAGCTTTTGTCCGTAGATAAATTGTTTAAACGATATCAAGGAATGTTTGATGAAAAATGTGAGGTAGTTTTATTTATTTTTTTAATGTACACTTTTCCCGAGCGTGTAGCTCGCAAACGGTTGAGAATTCGAAAAAGGTATATGGAATATAGAATGAAGATTGTAGAGAATTTCATACGCTTTCATGATACTAAGAAAAAATTTCCGTACGATACACCGTTTTTGAGATATAAGCAAAAAACTCAAAAATGGAACCTTCCTTGTGCTCCCCCCCTCCAGGCTGCCCATCTAGACGTCAGGACTTTTAGTATGTTTACTCCCTAAGTACCCAGAACATTAAAAACAAAGTTTCATCCACGATACCGAAACAGACTTTTTGCACTCGACGTTTATATCGAAATGGACTTCATCACTCATTACGATTTTTCGGCAAAAATCGTTCGTTTGGTTGTTAAGTTGCAATATTGCGAACTGTATTGTCGATGACCTTCATGGTCTCTAGGCTGTAACCCTTGGTTTAACTAAACTTTGGATGTATTTCATCATCTAGTGTCTAATGACACGCGACGAATGCTCAATTCTTGAGAAGGACGTCTAGTAGATCTTTCAGAACTCTATCCACATTGCATATGGTGCAGTTCAAACACTTGGCAAGTGTTCAAATTTCGAATGGCGTTGATGCTGTGCACATTATTTCTAGCGAAATATTGTCGTAGATTCCGTATAGTTGCAATCATTGACTCATTATTTAAATAAACAGTTTTAACAATACGGATGCGTTGTGGGAGCGTGTATAACTTATTCAAGTGCATATTATGTACGTGTATGACCAGTCCTCCCACCTGTTGATTTCCTTTTGATCTGCGCTAAGCAATTTTAATCAAAAAAAAAGATTACTTGACTATGAAATTCTAAACATTGACATAATATCGGATTAGGTACATCGAGGCTTACATTGATTAAACATAAAAGTTCTCAATAGAATTCCATTACCCAATCAGTCATCATTTTGAAATTATCACACATGAATATTCGATGCAGCGGTGTTTTTCGATGTTTTGGGGGCTCTTTCAGTAAAACAAACTGTGAACACTAGAAGGGTTTTTTGCTTTTCTAAAACAATACTTCCATTCACGTGACGTGATGTGGAAGTAATTACAATAAGTGGTTATCTCGGTTGTTGTAAAATTCTAAACGAATAGCCTAGCTGTGGCAAAAAATTACTTTCTAACTATAGAGCATTTATAACATTATTAAGCCAGCCTTATAATTTGGTGGCCGTCATATTAAATTTCTTGAAAGCGATTAGAACATCAAAGCAGACTGCGGTATTTTAAAATTTGCTTTTAACATGGATTTTCTTGTTGCTGATGCTGACCCGATTTAAGCCGCGTTTGTAAAGTCGGTTTTAGTTTTTATTATAGAATAAATATGTCCTAGAGCCATGCTAATTTAAACAGAGGTAAATAAAAAAATTTTAGTCGATGTTTTCCCTTGGTCTAGTAGTTTTTTTATTTACGATAAGGATAAGGAATTATATTCAAATGATATTTCATCGTCTGCTATGTACTTATTGACGAAGAAGGTATTTCATATTTGCAAAATTTTTGGCAAAAATGTTCCTCGGAGCGATATTTATAAATTAAAATATATTAAAATATAATGTTTCTATTTTAGGAAATGATAAGACAATTACTTCATAAAAGATATTAACATGCATCTAAATGTGCATTTGGCTTCTACCAGTTCTGCCATACAACCAACTGTTGATTCAATAAAACATCCTCCGTTTGATTTATATTTGAAAAGGCTGTTGCAGTATAGAACGTATTCAAGCCATCTTAAACGTAATTTCATAAGTACCGGGTTCATATACTGATCTCCTTGTAGGAGATTTTATAAAATCTCGCAATTTCTAATGTCTCACTGTCCTTTAGCAAGGTTAGTTTGTAATAGTCCAAAAATGCTTATTTAAAGCTAAATTTCACCCGCCATTGCTCCAATTCATTCCCCTACTAAAGTCATTTGCATGGGGGTTGCCTTGGATGTTAGGTAAATTTCAAAATAAAGGATCACATAAGAATGATAATATAATCTATTGTTATAGTAGATGACATAGTAATAAAGTGTGGCAAACTTATTTGGAACAGCGACGTCTGAGAAGCAAAGAGAGGAAAAATGACTTGCAGCCAATCGCCTTGATGCACTTTGTCACGAGGACGAGGGGAACTTGACGCCCTTGTTGCCGGATGTATCGGGCAAATAGATATAAATGTCGCAAATTTATTTAAATTGATAATGTGTAAAATAGATTATGAATTAAAGTTGAAGTAATAGTAAAGTTCCAGTTTGGTTATTACTTTTTATTTTCAATGAGTTAATGAGTATATTAAATTATGTGTTTATCTAAATAATAGGTATAAATATTAGTTCTCAAAAAACTACTCGACAACATCGCCAATTTTTTGCCCGCATTCTTTCCGCTGTTCCAGTTATACTTGCCACACTTTACTCGTCCTATTGATAACGGTTAAAGTGCAGCTGGAAGGAAAGAAAGGGGCCACACACGTGCTTCCTTTAACTGAAAGTAAATTTAAGAGTTAGTAGCATAAGCCCTAAGTTTAGGTCGAACATGTTTGTCAATAAAAATTTTGCTTCGCTTGATAGTTTGCTTAAATAGCTTCATGTTTTCTAACTTTATATGTATGAATTTAGTTGATTCTCGTGTGTTTTGACTTTTTGGTTTGTGTTGGGTTGGTGTTTCCTTTTATTAGTTGGTGTGGAAGTTAATTGTGACCATATATCGTCGTAAATGCCATATTATTTTAGTTTCCTGGCTTGTAATTAATATAACATTAATTTTTCTTGATTAATTTGCTTTATCGGAGCAATTATGGTAATGATCTACGAATTATAAATATTTGCCTTTGAGAGGAGTTGCAGTGTAACGTGATTGAGTAGAGGATATCACAAAACATTTGGTAGTTGAGATCTCGCGAGACGTCATTCCTCCGGAGGAACAGATTGCCCAGAAAACCTGGACTGGATTGTTAAAATTTGCCTGTGTGAGTAGGTAGAGCATCGAATGCGACTTTTACAAGGTTGGCAGCACTTCGGCACACGTTAGACAGTACATGAGCTAATTAGGAGCACGTTTTTAGTAATATATTGGGTAAACAAATCTGCAAAATGCTTTAGGAATCAAAACGCCATTGAGTCTGCAGATGATATAACTCAAGTTATCCTAGCTGATATGGAAGCTTTCATCCCTTGGGGAAAAACTGCTCAAGATCAGTCAATGCTAAAAATGCCGGCTACCGCAAATGGCGCCAAGATCCGGCAGCCGAAAATCGAAAGATATTCATCACGACTAGAAACCAGTGTAAGCGGACCATTGACGAGAGCAAGGAGATATATAATGAGTAGATCAGGAACAAGCTTCTCAACTGTCCTAACGGATCAAGATCCTGGTCAGTAGCCAAAGCTGTCAATCAGGGTTTCTCAAAGACGTCAATCCCACCACTGACCAAAGATTCGTTAGGCTCAGTAGCGGAAACGGCTCATAAAAAAGCGAACTTTCTTGCCGAAATATTTGCATCAAATTCTACCTTAGATCATCAAAGAAAGACTCCCCCAACTATCCCTAGAGTGAATTCCTCAATGCTAAGTCTGGTATTTCGCCAACGCGAAGTGAAACGAATATTATAAAGTCTAGACACTAACAAGGCCACAGGACCGGATGAAGAAATAGTGCTTTAGAAATGTGCTGCTGAACTAACAGCTCCACTATGCAGGCTTTTCTTCCTATCGTACAGAACTGCATGCTTTCCTTCTAGCTGCAACCAATTCCGAAGAAAGGTAAAAACGATTTCAAATAACTACCGTCCAATTGCCCTAGTTCTCATCATTCCAAGGTCATGGAGAAACTGATCAACGAACAGCTCTTGAAATATCTCAAACCGGCAGGTATCATAAGTGAGTCAAAATATGGCTTCCACAAGCACAGATCAACGGGAGATCTCCTGACTTACGTGGCCTACATGTGGACCAAAACCATCGATAGCTACGGCGAATCTCGTGCAGCGGCTCTCGACATACCCAAAGCATTTGCTAGGGTGTGGCATGACGGATTGTTAAGCAAATTGACAGCATACGAACTACCACCAGCACTGCTTCTATGGATTTCCATTTTCTTAAGGGATCGAAGCACCCTAGTTGATATGGATGGATATCTTTCGGAGGGATTTATAGTCAATGCCGGAGTTCCTCAAGGGTGTATATTGTCTCCCACACTGTTCATGCTCTATATGAACGATCTCCTAGACAGGACAAACAATTATATTTACAGCTTTGCAGACGACAGTACTCTTATATCCTCATTCGTCGCGGACTCCAATGACCACTGCTCGTTCCCAACGCGAGCAAGAAAATCAGATTGCTGCCATCAATGAGGATATGAACGCCATCGTAGAATGGGGTAAGGAAAATAATGTACAGTTTAACGCATGAAAGACTCAAGCAGCCGCCTTCTCAAAAAAAGCAAACACCGCAGAGTTGGCAGGCAGGGCATCAACGTAGAAAATAACATGTCTTGACGTAATCACGTCACCAAAATCGCCAATGCATCAGCACAAAAGCTAGGAGCCCACTATAGAGCAAAAAAGTTGTATACACCTCATCAGCACCTTACTGCTCTATAAGACGCAGATAAGACCATCTCTGGACTACTGTTCGCATGCGTGGAGCTCGGCACTCAAGCACTTGCTCCAGATATTGGACTCCATATAGGGGAGAGCAGTCCGTCTTGTGGATGACCCAGAGTTGACTAAAGACCCTGATATCCTTGAACATCGATGCAAAGTGGCGATACTACTGCGGAAGGTATTCGAACGAGCTGGCACTTATGATTCCACCCAGAGTTGTGCCAAACAGAAACACCCGTCAGACACAAGCTGCTTATCAACATATGATTCAGTTGCTAATACCTAGGTCGTCCCTGTTGCGGAACTCCTTTGTCTGGAGGATTGCCTCGCTCTGGAATGGACTTCCGAGTAGCGTCTTTCCCGAAAACTACAACTTACAGCGCTTCAAGTCCAACGTCCACCATCTTCTCCGCACATGCACCGCTCGTTGAGTGACATAGAATTTTCCTTTTGTGTGTGTGTGTGTGCCCAACATAAAAATAAAACTAATTTATTCCCTTTTCTTTTTATGGTTAGAGTATTTATTAAAATTAGCTAAGGTTTGTCGTGTCAGATGATTGTTTTAGAACTTAACAGGAAAGTGTTGATCTGATCATTATCTGGATCGGTAAAAAATTATAGGAGTTCACTCTTCAGAAGTCTGCCAAATTGATAGACAGTAAAGTGTTTGCAGTAGAAAGTTTCTTGGAAATACTTTCGCGAGGGATTCTCTACTCGACCTATTTTGGAGACTCAGGTCGTACCTTTGCCTTATCTTTGGTGCACTGTTTGTTTGGTGCCATAACTCACTCCATAAGTGAGATTTTCACTATTTTTGTCAGATGAGATGCTATTGTTTTTTATGAGTGGATAGTTGCTAATTGTTTTCAAATTATTATTGCAGAGGTTCTATATCGTCCACCTTTTGAGGCAACTAGCTGATTTCGGCGCTAGCAGTTTTTGAATAACCCTTCACAGGTTAACGAACTATTTTTCTGATTTTTTCCTCTGGTATTCTATTTTATTTCTTTGCGTTGAGCTATAAGTCAAAACCTTGATTGTGTTAATGTTGAATACGTGGCACTAAATCCATTTTCGGTTCACAGATCTATCTGTCTCATTCCTTTCCTTGTAGTATTAGTGTTCCAAAAAGAGAATCACGTAGTAAGTACAATTGATTTGAATTAACTGGGCTCAATAATTGAATCGTTTTGATTTAGTTTTATTTTGAATTGACTTCACTTCTGATTTCGTTGTTTTTTTTTTGTATTGTCCACTTCTCATTTTATTATTCATATTTTATTTACCTACGGCTCGGAGCGTGCCTTAATAGCCATCATTAGATGCTCATTGCACAATATACTATTAAATTTGAATGTGACTGTGCTAGATCCAGGATAATATTTAAATACCCTTCTTATGTGACATGGCCCCTAAGCAACCAAGCCGGTATATTCGATCGAACGAAGAGAATGGAACATTGTTAAATCTTCCTTAGGACCAATTGCGGTGGAATGCAAATATAAAATACCAACGGACATTTTTGAACATTACATATGCCATGTCGAACCGGACAACCGCATTCCATTAACTCAATCAGCCATATTTTAATTATTAATTAAATCGTTTTGATGATTCACTTCCGATGCATAACCGACCTTTATGGATGCTGTTAATTAATATATTATGTTATGCGGCCCTTTTGACTGGACCGCATTTGCGTGCTAAATTATGTATTTGATAATTATGAAAATGAGCATGTGGTTTTTGCTTTCGCATTTAATATTACTTTGGTGAGCTGAAATAAAAAGGTAATTATTTCAGCTGCTGGTTCGTGTAGCATTTTATATTATGAGAGCATGAAAATTAAATATAATAGAATTAAAAATTCTAATTGCATTAGCTTGTTTTATGCCCCTGCGTGAATTTATGAATATTGTAGATGTGTGACTGATATGCAGTTTAACACAGCACTGCAAGAAATGAGTGGTCTCCTTTTGGATACATCTCAGCTGTTATAGTTTTCTATATCTTGGCAATAATTAGTTCCAGGTTATAAGGTTGTAGAAACATATCTAGTTATTCCTAGTTGATAATGTTCTACATAGAATTATACTTTTTTTTATTTATAAAGCAACTGGCTGGCGACTGTTTATCCGGAATTACGTTTGAAAGCACTGTAAATAAATTATGCAAATCGGTTAAACTGGAATGCAATAAATCTAAGGCATTTTCCTCGAACGCTTTTCATAACAAGGAGATTATCTCTAGCTGAATTGCAAAACTAAAGAAATTGCTTGTATATTTGTGTAAACACAACTGTGTCGCTTAATTCCAGTTCATTTTATTAATGAGCTTAAAACTGAAACTGACAATCTACATTTAAAGATCAGCTTTAAAGCACCTTTTAGAGATTCAACAAGAATGTAGGTACATTTAAAATCTAAAAATACCTCAATTTTAAATTCAGCTGCCCCAGGATAAATCGGACTTTTACCATTTTCCGCCCTTGGAACTAGGGTTCTAAGTGGTTCGTGATAGAAAATAAAGGGTAAAAATAGTATATTATTTTATATGGAGGAAAAGTGATACTTTTCATGGCGCGCTCGTGTTTAACAGCCGAACGGAGTGAGGCTGGTAATAGAGAGCAAGCCATGAAAAGTAACTTTTCCTCCAAATAAAATATGCTGTTTTTTCTTCAAATGTCGACAAATTAATGCAAAAACATCTCTTTTTAATAGTAATAGGTTTGTTCTAGCAGCGATTTCAAACGGTTCCAAACCGTACGGAGTTTGCGCATAGCCATATAAGCGACGCTTATATCGTTATGCGCACACTCCGGACGGTTTGAAACAGTTTGAAATCGCTGCTAGAACAGACCTAATAATATCTAATAATTATTAAAGATAAATGGGTTCGCAAGGCGGCTTAGACTACGGTCGTAGGTGGCCTTGCTTAGACCGGTGTCGGTGAATTTATGTAACATAAAGCTGTCAGGGGACACTGTCAACAATAATTATTGTTTTAAGATTGCGTCTCCGATTGCGTTTTAATTCCGTATTGATAAGCAGTTATTGAGTAAGTTCGATTAAATAATAACCAATTTGTTCCTAAATTAGTGATTTTTAGAAATGCTGTCACAAATTGAGTGATAAATACAAATTGTAGTTTAGTAAATCTTGAGTTGTTGACGCTTATTTTGTTGTCTGTTTGTATTGTATCTATGTTGCTATGACAACACTTTTACCTCCGCCGGCGGAAAAGTGAAGAGTAAAGCTCCGGCGGAGGAAAAACGAAACTTCACGGCCGCCTACACAGTCGAGTAATGACGGATTTACTGACGTTTGAAGAAAAAATAATTTTAGGGTAGTTTTGCATCCCTAGGCAACTTTGGAATCATAAGTCCAAGATCGAATATAATGTGAATTTTCATGCGTCTCTTGATTCATTCTAGAGCACATGCATTAATGGCATAAAGTTCTACCTAGAAGGTGAATAGTCTTTTACCTAAGGATTGTGACATGCTTCCTTTATCTTGGATTCATTTATATACCAGATTTAGTATAACCTCCGCTCGGCGGTCTTGAATGAGGCGTTTCAAAATCATACTTAGATTATACTATAGTTGTTTGGAATGTTTAGGGATTACAAGTGGATTTTGTCCAATATCCTAAGGTGTCCTATAATGTCCCCTGATTTTAGTTTGCTGGTTTGATGTATTTGGCTAGCGCTTTTGATTACTTCCACCATAATCTCCATGGCAGCTGAAGGGCATGCCTAGGTACATATTTTCTGTAATGCTTAGGCAGGAAGCAATTTGTTTTGCACTATTTTTTCCTCGACTTCAGGATACCATATGATGAAGGCAGAGATAAGGATCGGTCTAACAATTTTTAAGAAATACTATAAAATTATTTTAGGTTTATAACCCCACGACTTCCCAAGCAGAGCGCGGCATGCTCATAGTGCCACACTTGCTTTGCCAATTGTCTTTCCCAAATATTGATTTTAGGATCATTTGAAGTCTAGTATGACGTCTAGGTATCTAGCCTTGCTGGAGAACGTCAATTCGTGGCCGTTTAGTGAGCTTTCTTCTTTTACTAAAACCATCCTATACGGATTAACATTCACTTCTCCTTTGTGGCTCCAGTTTACGAGAATATTGACGGCAGTTTGCATTAGGCCAGGGATGACACCTTCGTTCTTGCCCTTTGTTATAACTACTTGATCATCTGCATAGCATTGAATCTTATTCGGATTGACAACTTCTCCTTTGTGACTCCAGTGTACGAGAATATTGACGGCAATTTGCCTTAGGCTAGAGATGACATCTTCGTTCTTGCCCTTTGTTGTGACTACTTGATCATCTGTATAGCATTGAATATTGAAGCCCAAGTTTGTTAGGTCTATTAGTAGGCAGGGGAATTATTTAGGATTCAACTTCTCTACGTACGCATGCACTCCTCTCTATGGAATCAAATAACGTGTTAGCTTCCTCTATATCTATGGATACATAAAGAACACTATTTTCTGCTAGAAGCATCATTTCACTGACTTTGATTAGGCAGCTCAAGGCATTAATTGTGGAATTGTGGGTTGATGGCACCTCAACCTCTTTCCGCAAATTTGGAAAGTTAAATAATGCTTTAAATAACGCTCCTATAACTGAAAAGATCTCATTAATGTTTTGTTGAAGCACGGCAGGAAATATTCCTTCTTTGCCAGGTGACTCATAGGGTCGTCCACTTGATTTTATTGGGACTGAAGAATTGACCCACTAGGCTCTTTTATCTTCTGTTTGGACGATATACTATACTAGAAGGGCCTCTAGACTTTTCGACAATTTTTTTTTAGCCAAATCGCCGGCGCCGGAGTCAGCTCGTCAATCCCCTCGCAGAATTGCTTCTAAGTTTTTCTTTTGAATCTTCTCAGCTTTTTCTTGTATTCAGTCAGAGACTTACTATATTAAGCAAATAGGTTAATTTATTTATTAAAATCGTAAATGTAAACACTACTTTAAAATCAAACTGTCCGTTTGGCGACATCATGTTTTATCTCTTTGAAGCTGAATCCGAATCCTAAAATGTTGTGAAAATATCGGACGACTACGCTCGAAAAACAGTAAATATTCGACAAATATTGATAAGAAATCCTGGAAATAATTTGTAAAAGTCTCGCAAACCATCAGTGTGCGAGACTTTGTCTCTCTCCCAAATTCGCCCAACCAGTTCACTAGAGCATACATATGCGTGGTGTTTGGGGGTTCTAATCTTCAACTTGATTGTCTAAGCCCAAGCCGGACATCACAATACACATGCATATGGCCTCCTCGGGGTTACCCTCCTAAATATATGTAAATGTAAATGACGTCGAATCTACGATAAATGTATCAAAGTTCTAAGTGGAATAATCTCAAAAGTTAAAGCTATCAATCAATATGCAAATATTTAAAACAAAATAAAGATTAATTTATTCGACACACTTTTGAGTGCCAGAAGAAAAAAATACCCTCAAATTCTTATCGAGCAAGCCTATACGTGAGACGAAAATTAATACCTATTATTATGTCATTCACTTATTTCTTGATACCCACTTTCAAAATATATACGTTCGGAAATGGTTCAACTTGACTAAAGAGGCAACGAGTTCCGGTTTCATTCATTCAGTTATTCGGGTGAAAAATTGCGGACATTTGACGCCCGGAAACCTCATCCGCTATATTTCCGGCCATTGTGCCACGCCATCAACTTATTGCTATTTTTCTCCCGCGTCTTTTTTGCTTCTGGGTTTCGAAATAATTACTACTTTCAATTAAATCTAATTTTTAAAAGGGAAAATGGTATTTTAGAAGATAAATCAGAACCTTTGACTTGTCCTTAATTAAAGATTTTGATGAACCTTTGAATTGGACCTTTGCATTTTTACTTTGGGTTAGCCACTTTAACAGCTTGCTAGAATATTTCGCCAGTCAGTTAGCAATATACATGCAATAGATTTGTAACACAATGCCTAATTGGTACTGAAACTTGTGACCCTAAAAACTATTGTGGATACTGTGGGTTACAGTTAGGGTAGGGTTGCCGACTGGCCCGGATTTGGGGGTTTGGTATTTTAAATTTATTTAACATACAATCGAAAAAAATATTCCTTAACAAGTTATATATTTTTTCTTTAAAATCCTAATCGGATAAGTTTGAAAATTTACTAGACAGATTTCTTGATTTTTTTTGAGAATGTTGTAAAACGAGTCACAACAGGTGAAATGATATTTTATAACTTGCACCCGGACTATATCATTTGTCCTTTAAACTGCCAAATAAAACGGTATTTAACTCTTATTGTGCGTAATAAAAAGGATAAAAATATGCTTAAGGCACGATGCATTATTTCTAGAAATTATAAACTATCAAAGAGCTCCGCCGTAACGGCCAGATCGGCAAAATCAGCGACAAATAATTTCTAAGAAAATATAACTCGCAACTCGCATAAAATCCCTTGTCAGTTTTCGATCGAAGAGATCAATATCTACAATTCTGTTAACCGAAATTCGCCCTTTTCACTCTAATAATCTAGTGACGGATTATCTACAACGACCTACTTTCAAACATGGCCTCTAAGCAGGATCTAATCCCAGCAAGTGCTTACCCCACTTAATTTCATTTGCGTGTATTTTTTTTCTTGATTTTTGGTGTGTCTTGGGTTAGTTTTGTTTGGTTGCACCCCCGGAGCAAGCGAAGCGAGCGGAGGGCCATGCGTGAAGTGAAATATTAGAACGGCAGGCTGCCAAATGCACAGGTCCGAAGGTCGAAAATTTCCTGTAGGTAAACGCTCAGCAACCAGTTCATTTTGTTGATACCAACTTCTTCTAGGTATTGCGTGACACACATTGCACAATGTGGCCGCGCATTATCTTTCATTAGAATAAATTCATCGCCGATATATTGAGAGAAGGGTACTACGTGATTCACTAATATCTCCTCAATATATCGGTGTGCAGTCAACGAGCCATCAAAAAACACCAATTCAGTATGGTGGGCCCCTCGGGATATTCCTGCCCACACCATCACCGAACCCCCTCCATGGCTATCGCGGGGGCTGAAAGCGCACTCCGCAAACCTCGCTGCAGTTCGACGCCATACTCGTTCTCTCCCATCTGATGAGTTCAAACAGTATCTGGACTCATCCGTAAAAAGGAAATTGCTCCATTGCCTCAAATTCCAATGTAAATGTTCCCTGGAAAATTGCAGTCTAGCCACTCTGTGACGTGGAAGTAATTTGGGCTCAGTTGCTGGTCTGAAACTTTGCAAGCCAAACTCATGTAATCTTTGACGAACTGTAAATACACTCACATTGTTGTCTCGAACCTCCTGAAGCCGATTTCTTGTTTGCACCGCTGTTAAGTGAGAAATCCCGCGAAGCATTGACTCCAATATATCGATCGTACAAAGCGATACTTTTGCGCTTTCTACCACTACCCGGTTTACGCTTATTTCTGTCAGTTTGTCTAAAACGTTCCACTACTCTTTTGATCGTAGAGCGAGGAGTGTGTAGTACTCTAGCCACATATTCATAATTTCGCCCATTTTCAACGAGAGCAACCGCTTTCGCACAATCTTCGACACTAAAGGCGCCGTTACACGGCGTGTGGATTGTCACACCTGTAGTGTAAACTGTCACGCCACACGCCGTGTGATTAGGTCTAGGCGACGAGTTTCACGCGGCGTGCCGGGTCTCATTAATTGGCGGAAAATATGCGGTGCGTCACTCCGCACTCCAGGCGTGGCACTCAACAACAACAATGTGTCAAATAAAGAAGAACATGTTCTACCCTCCCAAATGCATAATACGCGTCATTTCCCGCTTTGTTTTCTCCCTACCACGCCGGTAGGAAAATTTAGATTTAGTACAGTAAACACTCTCACTCAAACAGCAGCTAAAGTGGTTGCTCGTTGCTCCTTCGCGCCAAGGGTCAAATCCTTTTAGGGTATTTTCTCATTTTGTTTGCACAGATATTTAGAGAATATCTGCTGTAATTCTGCTTGGACAAAGAACTCTTTTGGGCGTTTTAACAAATTCTTTCGGAGACGGAAACGCCATACCGACTCATCTGACCTGTTGCTGTGGTTGAAGATAGAAGGTAAAATGACGGTGGAAAACTTGTAGCTTGACAAATTTTTCCTGTAAAATTCAAATCAAATGTTTGAAGTCAGATCCCTGGCCTAGTCAAGTTGAATGGAGAAAATTGGAGATCAAGGTATTCTGTGAGAAAGAAAAAGTTGCTGGTTTTAAAACATAAAAATGTGTTACATTTTAAATTCAGTAAAGACAAAAGTTTAATTTTTAAATCTGACTAAATAAATGTTCCATATATAGCATCCAAATTAGAGAATATGTTTGATTTATTTATTGGACCACAGATATGACCCCGTACAATGGGAGATATATGAAAAGAGAAGCTCTAAAAATACTAGTAACAGCGCTCTATGGTCTTGTTCCAATAATTTCCAGGGTTCCGGTTATCATTCTATTTAAACAAAAGATCCATGTTCGAGAATTGACTGCTTTGTCCTAAGGGCTACACGTGGAAGTATTGTCGAAATATAATTCGTGCAATATACGATATTTACTGCCCGAAATCCATAAAATGATACGTTGCGGTTTCTCGCATTTGATTTTTGGATCGGAACGTAGACAGCAATACATATTTAGCTAGACAAAGCACTCTTTGTGTTTCCTGGGAAATTAATTAGAATCTTTGCGCTGGCCTAAGTTAAAATTAGATTTTATTTATATCATTTATAAGCTTTTCAAGCCTCATTTAATCATGAAACATACTCAAATTGCCTGTTATAGATACCATCAAAATATTGCGTGTGTTTAAAGCTTCTTATAAAAAAAATGACGGCGGCCTCTCAGCTTTATATGGCATGGGCTTTGCAATTTAGTTTAATCTATGTAAGCCACTTATGAGGCGTGATTATCGATTTAACTCTGTTCTATAGGTATATACTTAATGCTATCCGAAATAATCGCATTATCGCCGTAGGTATTTTCATAGATTTATGGTTCATATAAGGATAAACCGACTGATAAATATTCATTTATTATTTTAAATTACTACTATTACTTCTATTAGAGATACTCACTTACAAACAAAAACTAAAAAGGCAACTTTGATTAACTTCTGAAAATGAAATTCAAATCAATGTAGGATATTAAATTAATGACGCATCTGATACACTATAGAATTTTTGTACGTATTTATTCTAGGAAGCTCAAGATAACTTTTTTAGATCTAATATTGACTCGATTTGCCACCAATGGTAGCTTCCCAGAATATCAGAACTGTCCAAATTTTTCTTTAAGAGTGCATGTCTATGAAAAATATGCTTACTAATTCGATAGGATAGCATCGATTATGCTCAGATCACGTACTCTATTTAAGAACATTCTGGATCAATGAAAAATACATATACACAAACATGTATCGACTTTCAGATTGAAGCCATTACCAG
>JAEQML010059143.1:0-29073 GCA_016904865.1 Pissodes strobi
AATCTGGAAGTTATCTTATGTGTGCCCTATTCACAAATCGGGAAGTAGGAACGATGTTGCAACTATCGGCCAATCACTATTCTTTCAGCAATACCAAAACTCTTTGAACACTGTATTGAATCAGTACCATAGATGAATATAGCTAACGCAATAGATAAACCATGAGATAGGACGATTTAGAACTGACAGTCATGCGAAAACTCCCCAGCTTCTTGTAATATCTTGCCTGTGAAACGGGCGAGACACAAGCAATGTTGCCGACTTGTGCGGCTGGCTGTGAATCACCATATATTTGTATAAATAGAAATAATACATGGAATATGGACAGTGACGGTGACTATTGCCATTACAGAATATCAGAAAAAGAATAATAGAATTTTAATATAAATTCTTAATTATATTTACAGATGAATGTGAACTAATAACTAATGTAAATATACAGAATTACATAACTTAAGTACATAGTGTCACAGCATATTACCATATATATTTGTGTAAATAGAAATAATACCTATATGGAGAGACTGACTATTGCCAAAGATTACAGAATAATCAATGATTCTGCAATCTGAGGGCAAAAATACATCCATTGGTTATTTTGGTCGAAAATAAAATATAAAATAGTGGAAAATGTACTAATTAAATATTGTTAAAGCTGATTGTAACCCATGAATTAATTATTCGTATCTAAGGTTTTTAATTTTCTGACTAAATTTTTTCTTTTCATAGCCGTACCACTTGCAAAACTTATATAAATTGCTTATAATCATATGGGACATAAAAAAATCTCTATGTTCATAGCATAAATTGTTATCTTTTTTGCCTAACTATAAAACATTCAAAGATATTATTTGATTTTTAATTTTGTACATAACATACGCTTGATGTCTGTAAATAGCAAAATATTTTTTGAACTCAATCATTGATTTATAAACAACTTTTTCTAGTTCTTTCGCCGGCGCTATTAAAAATAATTTTGTATCACAGCCATATTTTTTATGCAATAGAAATAATTGATTTTCATCATATAAATGCTCATTTGTTCATAATTGTTGTTGACAAGTGGTGCAATGAAATTTCTTTAGAAGTTTATATAAAAGATAGCCAGAATAGTAATTTACAGCGCAGTCTTCAAGACCAGCAGTTTTTGGATTATCGCTTGGCGGATTATCGGCAAACGATTCTGGTGATTCCCGGAATGGTAGATCACTATGATCGAAAACCTAGTCGAAAACTACTTCACCGATTTATGAATAGATTTGTTCCATCTCAGAATCATTTGCACCAAAGTTACAGATTGGAATATTATTTGTCAATAGGAAAGGAAAGTCATGATCACGTTCGCAATTGGAAATTTTTGATGGCTTGAGTAGTCCGGTTATTGTTTGTATTCTAAAAGACAGACGAAATGACCGCGGTGTTGGATTAACGTTCCAACTACCTTTTTGTCGAATAACTGAGAAAAAAAATTTCTAAAAAATCCTGATTGAAAAGTTCGGTTACTCCGTTAAGGGTTTGTACCATTCCCTCAAAGCAAAGTGGTCTAGACAGTACATTTTCTTTCTTGCTATTACTTGATATTTTTAGTAATGATTCCAATATATTTTTAAATTCATTTAAAGCATCAATAGCGTGTGTATTTCTGTCGCTTAAACCACAATTATCTGGATTTTTAGAAAACAATTACTTACTATTCAATGCATCAGAGATATTATTTAACGTTAGAACAAAACCGGAAGTATCTATACCAATTTTTTGGTCAACTTTTTTTTTTAATCAACGCATCTTTTTATAGCGGAAGCCATACTGTTTGAAAAAATCTGCAAAGCCAACTTACAGGAAATCTTTTCAAATGCATTTGGATTAATATGCTTATCAGTTATTTTAGGCAGCGTTCTAGCTGTATTCGATTTTTTATCGATTTCATACGTTTTTCTTATAATATCGAAGCTTATTATTTTAACAAACAGCTTGAAAACCCCAGAAAGCATATTATTCCTAATGCTCTTGAAAAGATGGGGAGCATCGAATATCGCGATGATTTTACTATCGCCGTTATAAGGCTTATCTTTAGTCGCATTTTAAGATCCTTGACACAAATAGTGCACTATGTAAAAATCGACCTCTCCTATTGGTCAATCCATCTCGTATTACAATATGTCTTCGTGATGCAATCAATTTCTGTAAAGAGCTCTTGTGGTATAGAGGTTTAGATAGCTGGGTCTCACCTGGACGGCGCGGGTTCACACCCCGTTGATTTTTTTAATTTTTTTGTTTAGGATTATGTCTCTAAACAGTTTTTTCTTAATTTTGGGTATGTCTTGGGTTAGTTTGGGTTAGCACCTGGTTAGTTTCCTTTTCTTGAGCCCCGGTAACGAGCGAAGCAAGCGGAGGGCCATGCGGATTGGCCAAGAGGAGAGGCCGATTTTTATATAGTGCACTATTTGTGTAAAGGATCTTATAATGCTCTTTAGTCACCCCAAGTAAGTTCAAAGCTCCTCTATTGTTACTACCCTGATCACAGATATTTAGTCTGGGGATGAAACCTATATCAAAAAGATTTTTCACTACATACAAAATGAAGTCTTTAAGATTTTCCTTTTTTACGTTATTTGCACTGAAGAAGTATGAAACAGGAACTTTCCAGTTGGAGTATAAACCGCGAATGAAAAAAAACTAGCACATGAGTAGCATTTTTGTTTTTTCTTCCTAGAGTGGCAAGATCTTCGAATCTTTCACTAATGTCTAATTTCTTATTGTACTCAAGATATTCCTTAAGGTGCATACAGACCGGACGAGACGCGCGCGCGACACGCACGCGACGCGTCGACCGCGCGCCTGCTACGCGAACGCGACGCGCACGGTTTTCTCGCGCGCCTGCTGTGAGCCATGTAGAGAGACGCGCGCGCCACGCGACTAAGTTCTATTGCACTTCTTCACTGATTCTGGCGCGATTGCTACGCTCCTACTACTACCCGTCCACACTGCGCCTCGCTCTTTCTTTGATCTGCCGTCGAAAAACCGACAGCAGACGGATAGCGACGCGCCTTGAACAGGCGGCGCTAGAGCCCGTCCACACTTAGGAATTTGGAATGTCGCGTGCGTGTCGCGCGCGCGTCGCGTCAGGTCTGTACGCACCTTTAATCGCCATCTCGTCAAATGCTACCACACATTTTTTCTCTTTACAAGTCATAACTTCGTCCTTCATTTGCAGGTGTTTATATTCTCATCAAATCCCGTTTTAAACATATTTTCACTGATCCATCTTCTAACAGTTGTGGTGGCTGGTAGAATGATTCCTTTTCTTCTCAAGAAAACGTATGCACAAGGCGATTTATAAAAAAAAAGCAATTGACAATTGTTTCTCGCTTTTAGTGAAATTTCTACGTCTGTCTCTTACTTGCCCTAAAACAAACGTTTTTGCGACGGGGTTCAAAAGTGCCAAAAACGGTAATATGTTCAAAACATTATTATTTATTTCAAAAATTTTAGGTGATGGTTCGCAGTTTCTTAAGTTTGTTTTTGTAATTTTTAATTTTTGAGGCTTGATATCTAATATGACTTTTAATTTTTTATTTTCTAGGAGTCGTTATACTATCTGGTAGATCACTGATTTCATCCAAGAAATGTACGTCTGTATCAGAATTCTCATTTTCTAAACACATTTTTTTGCTCTCTGGTATATACTGGGGACATCATGCCCGCTTCTTATTTAAATATGTTTTCTGGAGAGTTAAAACTGCCAACGATTCAATTGGCGAACCATTATCTCGCCTCTCATAAGATTCAGAGTATTTAAGTGGAACTGCGTCTTTTTTCAAGAAAAGTTTTTTTTTCTGTTCGATAATCATTGTCCATAAAATGTTTTTCACATAGATATTTATTCTTTATCACATCTGAGGGTAAACCAGCAAGAGAAGCATTTCCTGGAACAATAATTAATAGGGCTCTAATTCTAGAATATTGAATAGGAAGGCAATCGAGAAGACATCTCTAAAACGATACATCTTCTCTGTGATTATATCGGAGATTGTATAAATGAAGTTTTTTAAAAATAGAAACCTATTCTTTTTTTATAGCCAATACACTCTATAGATTGAAACGTATCAAATTAAATAGTTTGGAGGTTTAGTTTAAAAAGAGAATAAAACATGATGATTTCCCAAACCTGAAATCCTGTTCCAACTTTCAGCAAAGGCTCTAACCGTGGCTGACGTAAAAGACAGGCTATGGCGCAAAAAGTCACGTGATCAACTAAGGCTCATTGTTGTAATGGAGTTTATTTGCGTTGGTCAGTTGTCAAGTTCCATAACAACAATGAGCTTGAGACTTTTCGCGCCATAGCCTGTATTTTACGTCAGCCATGCTGTAATATGGTGTTGAAAATAACCCCGGTAAAAAACAGTGTATAAAAACAGTCGATTTTTAAAGCTTTAAAGTTTACTCGCCCAACGAGCCGAAAAGTAATTATTATACCTGAACCGAGACTTGAGCCTAATAACACGTTTAGTCCACTTGGTGATATTTAGATATTCAAATTGGGAGCGTGTCAGAAAATCACTAAAATCGGTCACGAAATAAATAAGTTATTTAACATTGAAAAATGGACGAAAAATTTAATTTGGGCCACACTGCAGAGTAGGAGGTATGTAGCTGTATTATAAGTACTAGTTTTTTATATTTACTTGTTTGGGTTAGTTTGGATTTCTGTTCTACCCTGAATTGGCAGTAACTAAAATTAAATTGCATAATAATAATTAATCAAAACCATCCTTGTCAACCTTTCAATTTTAAGCTAAAGGTGTATTATCCTATCCCCCCCCCCCCCCATACGCGTCAACCAATAAAGCGCTTTATTTTTGAAATTCATCAAATAGCCGTCGTTTTCATCGACAAAATCCCTAGAATCAATTTTTCGACAAAGTTTCCGCTTAAACGTCAAAAATTACATAAAGTCGGCTATAGTCAATGAAAATTTTGAAAAGTTTTGCGTTTGACCTATTGAGAGCAGTGAGCAAAAGCACTTTTTCGAAAAACTAATTTTCTTGTGGCAAATAGTTCGGTAAAATATATTTTGTGTCATTATACAGGTAAAACTATTCCTCGAAGTTTTTCGCTTTTGAGTATAGACTCCCTCGACAAATGAACTCCCAAAATCCTTCGCCTGCGGTTCGTGATTTGATGAGGTTCATTTATCACGGGTTTACTTAATCGAAAAACTTTGCGTAAAATTTTGACAACAAAAAAAAAGTTCCATTATTATATAATGTTACTGACTGGCTATAAGCCCCAAAATCTTGAGTATGTTTATTTAACTAATCAAAAAAAAAAACAAATTTTGACAATCTGTTATTTTAACTTAAAACTTGGAAAGGGTAAGATTTTTTTTATGAGTGAAAAGACACTTTAACAAACATACACATTTAATCTTAGAGGTTACACTCGCCCCCGCTAAGGGCCTAATGTTACGAAGTAGATCATATGAGAAAAATGCACCCCCCGTGAAAACTAAACTAATGTGTCCGAGCAATGTAAGAACATGGAAGTATCCGAAAAGTATTTTTTTCATATATGTTTGGTCACCCTGTATGATGCCACTAGGAGTAGGTAATAAATGTACATTGTTTTCTTTTTGCAATTTCAAATAGATAGGTACATACTACAATGTATTATATTCATTGCTTTGTAATTTTTTTCGTCTTTTGGAAATCTAAACATATGAACATCTTTATTTTTGTGCCTACTAACTCCACAATTAAAATATTCACATTTATTTCCAGACATGTTTTATGACTACTACAGCGACGCCGACGCTCCCTTCGATAAAGACTGAATAAATACGAAATAGTTAAAATTTGTTACCACCTGCAATAATCGGCGAAAAATAATGAAAAGTCGGGCTGAAATCCTAGCGCCGCGGCCTCCCGCCGGCGCCGCGGCCTCCCGCCGCCGGCCGCTACGCTCGTCTGATTTTGTCTCATGCATTACACATGGTGAACCATGGCAACATTGCGCGATAATTTATCCTATGGATGCATACTTTGCAAAGCTTGCATCCATTTAGGGGGGCCCGAACGTTGCCGTGTCTTGTTCGATCTATTGCGTTAGCTATATTCATCTATGATCAGTACTAACTAAAGTATTTCAACAAGTAATAGTCTGTCACCAGCATGGATTCAGCTCTGGCCGTTCAGTCGATACTAATCTATTCCTTTATACAAACTTCATCAATAAATCCTTCGAAATGGGTGTCGAGACCCACGCAATATACACAGACTTTAGCAAGGCTTTCGATAAGGTAAATCACGCCATCCTACTTTCGAAGCTGTCCAATTATGGAATTTCAGGAATGCTGCTCTCATGGCTACGTTCTTACATATCCGACAGAGAACAACAGGTCAAAATTGATGGCTATTTATCTAAGCCCCTCATTGCTTCTTCGGGAGTTCCCCAAGGTTCCCATTTAGGACCACTTTTATTTAACTTGTTTATCAACGACCTGGGTGGTTTGTTGAGCACAAATTATCTACTATTCGCTGACGACATGAAATTGTTTACACGAGTAACATCAGTCCAAGACATGATCTCTTTGCAGAATGATATTGACCAGGTTTTTAATTGGTGTCAATTCAATGACATGTCACTCAACATTGAGAAATGTTGCCTTATAAGATTTAGTAAATCAAAGGCTTTGTTCCCCCATCAGTATGCCATAAATAACACAGCATTGAAAGAGGTGTTTATTGTGAAGGATTTGGGTGTGTACTTAGACACTCATTTAACATTCTCAGAGCACTTCGAGAGGTTGACTAGCAGAGCTAACCGTATGTTGGGGCTTGTGAAGAGGACATGCCGCGACTTTAAAAACGTGACTGCTATTAATACGTTATATATCTCGTTGGTTAGATCTCTCTTAGAATGTTCTAATATAGTCTAGTCGCCTTACTATCAGGTACATATAAACAGACTGGAAAATATTCAGCTGAAATACCTCAAATTTGCCAGGCACGTGCTTTATGAATCTGGAATCAATTTAACCATCGATCAGGTTAAAGCCTATTTGAACCACTCCACCCTTGCCCGTAGAAGAGAGTATTACGACGTCTGCTTTGCTTTTAAAATATTCAACAATGTTATCAAAAGTCCTGAATGTCTTGACACCTTCTGCGTTCATATCCCAAGCTATCAGACGCGTGCCCATTCTTTTTTGCATATCCCTTACTGCAGAGCCAATTACTTACTACATAGTCCTGTGAATAGAATTTCAGCAAATGTTAATAAATATTACAGCAGGTTAAGCTTTTTTAGTACGTCAGAACAAAGGTTTAAAATTATGGCTAAAAGGGTTATTTTAAGTTAACTTAAGCTTAGTGTAAGATTATGCTTTTTAAATTGTATCTTGTAAATGTTGAATGACGTCAATAAACAAATAAATAAAATAAATAAATACATTTTGTGAAATTATGAATTTTAGGCTTATTATTTAAAATACACATCATGTATTATATATTTTTGAAAAGCTTATAAAATTTCCATTCAAACGAAAGAAAAATATACAGGGTGTTCCATTTAAAAAAACATAAGTTTGATTTATAGCTAAAAATTGACAGCTCACAGCAAAAATCTAATCACGTCACTGGATTCTACGTCAAAAACTGTATAAGAGCAAATTTTTAGCTTTGCAATATGTTAAAAGATAACGGAGATACGAGGGGGGTCCCAAAATGCATTATTTTCAATTTCACCCTGTATCTCAGAAACGAAGCGGGCTATGAAAATTTTGTTTATACCATCGTTCTTTTCACAAAAAAGTAGCACAGTAGTGCGAAAACCGCAACTCTCTATCTTCACTCGTAAGTGAGATACCCCGTAATATCATCGAAAATGGGACACCCTGTACAGGGTTTTGCTATATATTTTGGAGTACCCATAGGGCTTTTATTTTAGAAGTCAAGCTTCGTCAAGAAAAGCTAACTAATTTTATTTTTTCTGAACTGTTTCAATTTGAAATTGGATAAAGCAAATAAACCTCAATGTATTATTTAAAAGCATCAACTTCTTTTTTTTGCATGGATGACACTGTATATGATTCATTTTATCGAATATTCTGATCATTATTTATTCTGCATATACCAGGTTTAATACCTCTATCTTCAAAACTAACTCCGAAAATAACAAAAACTATACTTTAATATCAATGCATTTCACAAGCACATTATTTTATACCCTCGTCTTTAAGCTAACCAATCCATGTTATGAAAGTTTTTGCGATTTTTCTCAGTTAGTTTTAAATATAGAGGTATCAAACCAGGTATATTTAGAGTCAGCAATGAAAGGAATATCTGATTATTAAACTATATACAAGACGATCTATTCAAAAAAGCAAGCTAATATTTGTTAAGAGCTTTGTGATGTTCATTTATGTGTTCTAATAAAAAATCTTGGTGTTTCTCTTTCTTCATTTTAGTATCATGGCTCAATATTTGATGGAGTGTTCATCCCAAAAATTCCTTCAATACGCACTGTAATGTTTCATTGCAACCCTAGCAAGAAAAAAGATGTAGAAGACACTGTAAACTTGTATGTTAAACCCAATGAAGAAGCAAAATGTGTAATGTTATTTTGCAAAAAGCCACTCCATGAAAGTTTAAGTAACTTGTTGGAATATCTAGTACCAAAGTAAGAAATAATTTACCTAGTGTCTTTAGCCCGAGCAAATGATTTTGTTTAAATATTGCTGTGGCATTTTAGTTAATCTTAATGAATTTGTTTCATAAGTAGATATTCCATGTGTAGAAGTTTTGAGATTCTGTAGATATTAGGTAAGTAATTTTAAATATGCTTTATTTTTAGAGGAAAACCCAGTTCGGTTGCCTTAGGAGGAGGTGTGATTAGGGGGACCAACATGTTTCAGAAAGTAAATTGTGAAAAGAAAATTTATTCTGCCAAGGATACAGTATGTATACTGTTCTTGAAAGATAAAAATGCAGAAGTAGATAATTTTAAAGCATATTCATGTGTTATAAAGGGAAGTGACTTGTCTAAGCAAGAGTTTAATTCAGAACTACAAAATGTAAGTTATAGGTATTTGATGTTTTCAAGGATTATTTTCATTATGTAATTTCTCACAAAAAAATTATGAGAAGAAATCATATTTTGACAAATAGTATCATTGTAACTAATTTCTACAACAAATAAGGTTCTTAATGTGATTACACTTTTAAATGTATGGCCAGATAATAGATTTGAAATATACTTGTTATACCTTGTTGAATACTCTCATAACGATACAAATCAATGTTAAGTAATTAATAACTTTGTTTTGATTTGTAGGACTTTGTTCAAATAGTTTTCTTTTTAGTGTTTCACTTCAATAATAATTATTGGTAATGAATTATTTGCACCAACGTTAAATCTGTTTTTAATGTTTTAGACAAAAGCCATGTTTTTCCCCCAGTATATACCCTTCTGAAAGCTGGTGGAAGTACATTATAGCTTCTTTTGCGCGAGTGCGATTGTGAAAATGGTAGACAGAATATATTAATTAGTATTTACATTATTTTTCAGTTTAAGAAAAACATTGCCCTGAAACACCATAGTCTAGGCTTTCGACTATGCTGTTCAGCGAAATATCAGGAAACCGAATTGCAGTCTTTCCAAGAAATATTTCCTGGGCTTCCTCTTCTTGGAATGGATGCTTATGGGGAAATTGGATGGAATTGTTTTCCTAATGCTAGTGCACAGGATTCAGGTAAAATACTACCACCAGTGCAAGATTACCTACTTATTTTTTTTTATTTCAGATTGCATAAATTTATACAATAAATCGTAAAAATAAATATTAAGTGAATTTACGTCAACAAAGAAACACCGAAATGCACCTGTAGCATAGTCAAACAACACAATACCAAAACAATCATCTCTGTACCCGATTCTAACAATTCATATACTCCTGAATATTATAGGGTTCGAGATTAATCAAGAACTCCTTTAATTTTTGTTTAAAATGCTTTTCAGTTGTGACACTTTTTATTACCCTGGAATTGATTGCCTTTTGCTCCACAAATGATTGAAATTTTGTTTGGATTGTTATAGAGCCACTTCGGGCCCGGCTCAAGGATGTAAACTGCACAAGTGCAAGTTTAGTGACCCTTATGAAATTTGTACCTAGTTTCTTCGATTCGGTGTCTATTCGGACACCGTTTTCAAGAAAAGCAAAAAACTAAAAATGAAAATGGTTAGCAAATACAATAAAACAGTAAAAAGCTCTTGCAGATTGTCAGGCTTTAAACTGACTTTGACAAGATGACAATTATAATTGAAATTTCAATCATTTGTGGAGCAAAAGGCAATCAATTCCAGGGTAAGAATGAATCCTCCACAACAATATAGAACATATTTACACTTTTTATATTGTTATCTACCATATTATAAAGGTTAATGCCCATATAGTAGGGACTTTTCTCATCTAGTGTTAAAGGATGTATCGGAAAAAAGATGCCATTTGTACGAGTATTATATTTGTAACTAACAATCACAAAAAATGTCTGCCTGTTTTTAAAAACAAACATGATTGCTTCGAAAATATACACATCATAAATGGTAAGAATTCCCTTAGATCTAAAGACACCCTGGCACAATTCAAGAAAAGACGTTTTGTAAATTATTTTTATAAGACGTTTCTGCGTCACAAAAAGGTAGAAGCCCAAAAAATTATACCATATCTAGCGGTACTTTCGAAATTCGCAAAATACAATATTCTTTTAGAAGACTCATTTAAATACTTTGAAACAAATCTAATACAGTAACAGACTTTATTCAACTTTCCATTCAAACACTCAATGTGACCAGACCAGTCTAAAAACTCATCAACATGAATACCCAGAACCTTGGTGTTATTGCTTACTTCAAACTGAGAGCCATTAATTAAAATATATTCAGGTTTTTCTGTTTTATTTAATTTTGTCCTAAAGAGAACTATCTTTGTTTTTTCTTTATTCAGACATTGTCTGTTTTTTTTTAACCAATTATCTACTAGTTTAAAAATGTTTTCCGCATTTTCATCAAGCTCACAAAGATGTGATCCTTTTACCAACAAGTTTGTGTCATCCGCAAATTGTGTTATATTAAAATTTGGATCGTTTATTTCAAAATTCAAATCATTCACAAAAATGATAAACAGAACAGGACCCAAAATACTGCCTTGAGGTACTCCTACTGTATTCTGCGATATGTCCGATTTATATCTTATCCCATCCTTCTGGACACAAACTCTTTGGGATCTGTGACTTAAATAAGACCTAAACCACTCAAGAGCGCGCTCCCTTACTCCGTACAAATAAGGCTTTTGTAAAAGCATATTTCTGTCTAGGCAATCAAAGGCTCTTGACAGATCCAAAAATATACCTAGTCCCACATCGCCTCTCTCCAAATGACTCAAAATTGTCCGTGTAAAATGAAAAATGGCGGTCTGTGTAGATCTTTTGGCGATATAACCATGCTGACTTTCACAAAAAATGTTACATTCAGTTAAAAATTCAATCAATCTAACGCACATTACAATTTTAAAAACCTTTGAAAATCTAGGAAGCAAACTTATGGGTCTATAGTGATTATATGAATCCGTATCTCCCTTGTTTTTATATACAGGCTTAATTATAAGGACAATTTTAAAGATTCAGGGAACACGCCTTCCTACTAGTTAAATTGTTAAGTATGTACGTACAGGGTTATTCATTACATTTTGACACCCACCTGCAGCCGTAAATACAGGTAATACAAAAAAAACTTAAATTGAAAAGTTGTAGGGTTTTAAATATATCATCTTTTAGAAATGTCAAGTGAAAAAAATTGCCTGTCAAATGTCAAAAAATCGCATAACCTTAATTTTTTTAAATGGAACACCCTGTATATTATTACATATTTGGATTGTGTGAAAAAGTCTAGACTTATTTCATGAATAATGTCCTATACCTATCTCTAACGGTTTTTGAAATATTGACAGTTGAAAATCGACCATTTAGAAAGTTTGACAGCTTGTAAAATCTAAACGGCTAAAGATAGAACAAAACGGTTTGCACTTTCCTGTATTGGTTTTTCATAAGCTATCATAACTTTTTATTTAACCAGAGGTTAAATTTATCCGGGATTTTTTAACCTCTGGTTAAATCTAAAGTTAGTGTCATACAATAGCTTATGAAAAACCAATATGGGAAAGTGCAAACCGTTTTGTTCTATCTTTAGCCGTTTAGATTTTACAAGCTATCAAACTTGGTAAATGGTCGATTTTCAACTGTCAATATTTGAAAAACCGTTAGAGATAGGTATAGGACATTATTAATGAAATATGACTAGACTTTTGCAATAATATACAGGGTATTCCATTTAAAAAAATTAAGATTATGCGGCTTTTTGACATTTGACAGGCAATTTTTTTCTTTTGGCATTTCTAAAAGATAATATATAAAAAACCACACAACTTTTTAGTTTAAGTTTTTTTTTATATTAACTGTAATTACGGCTGCAGGTGGGTGTCAAAATATAATGAATAACCCTGTAACAAAGGACCCCATCAGTGATTGCTGGTATTATCTGACGATTAAGACTCGAAGGGTTCTCATCCTCTCCAGAACTGTGTTTGTTTTTGAGTTTCTTAGTTAATTCTAAAAGTTCTTCTTTTGTAACAGTTCTTAAAAATAAAGTCCTGGGGTTTTCTTGAAAATTTGTTTGATTATTTATATTTTATTCTATACATTTTGTTAAGTCTGGAATTAAGTCAATCATATATGCGTTGTAACTATTTGATATTCCATCAGGATTTCCAACAATCATGCAGTCACTTTCACACTTGATGTTTTTTGTCATTTCCCCATATATTATCCACATACACTTATTTTTAATATCAGACATTCTTATTCTTGCGGCATAGTGTTCTGATCGAGCTTTAACTACTACTTGGTCATATTCTTTTTTTACCTTTGGATACATTTCACATTTCACACGATACATATTGTTTTGCGTTTTTAAAATTAGAAGATTATCCAATCGACGCTTCACAAGTTGAATATGTAAATTTTTTGGATATATACTTTGTGTACATTTTTGATTATGATTAAGTAATGTTTTTGGAAAATTTTGATTAAAAATCATTATAAAATTATACATAAAAACATACCATCCTGTTCCTTGTTCTATTAACGCACCAAAAAACTTATTTCTACTTACTTCGCTAAAAATCTCTTAAAATAACATTGTTTTTTGGTAACCAAATCTAATTGGGCTGTATGATCTGAGATAGTGGTGCATAATACAGGACTTGAAATATATTGAGCTGGAACATTTGTGAATATATTATCAATACAAGATTGTGAAGTTGGTGTTATTCTAGTGTTTTCCAAAATTCTGGGATACATATCAAAAGAGGTTAAAACAGAGCGAAGCTGTGTCCTAGAACTGTTATGTTTCAAAAGTTCTATACTACAGTCACCTGCAAGAAACATTTTTTTGTTTTCTAGGATAATATTCTGAAGTAGAAATTCTAACTTTTGGAAAAACATTTTCAAGTCTCCCTTGAGATTATAACAAAATTTTGATTTTTAAAATTACACTCCACACAAGCACATTCCAATATTCCCTCTAATGAAATGTCTTCGATTTTTCTTCTTTTTAAACATTTTAGGTCTTTTTTTACATAAATAGCTGCACCCCCATAACCTTCTCCCCTACAAAAACTAGAAGACAGTTTAAAATTGTTTATGCCTAGAAAATTTAATTGTTCAGATTTCTTCCAGTGTTCTGTAATACAAATACATTTACAGTCTGTATGTTCTTCAAGTACTTAACGCAATCATTAGGTCTAGACTATTTCCCAGCGATTGGACATTTTGGTGAATTAGCCCAAAGTATCATTACTTACACCTACCTGTATCATATCTACTTTCTTGGGATTGTGTAATAAATATTTTGAGCGTGCCCTAATTTCTTTTGATTCAGACTTGCTACTAATTGCCAGATCATTTATAAAAAACTACCACATTTATAACATGTTGTCTCTTGGTAGTATTTACACACGTGGCCAAAACCGGCACAATTAAAGCACATGTCCACGTTAAAATGTTACTCAACATAAACTTTTATAAGGTCAAAAAAAAAATCGTTTGCTTTTTTAAAAACCATTTTGCTATGTCCGGCGGCGGTTCCAAGATCCAATTCTCCTTAGCTGTATTACGGCAGTCCTTTTTGGCGATTACTTTGATTTCCTTGGCGATATCTTTGTTTGAAAAGTCATTTGTTATCTCGCTATTTAATCTTATTAGCTCTTCTACAAATTCAGAGTTTAAATAGTCTTTATAAATTCCAGTAATCGTAAACATTGGGATACTATTTTGGGTGTCTCTTATTTTGATATTTTTTTTTATTTTCAAGGGAATTTCTAATTTTCCTGTGCGTATTCTCATTATGGCTTTCAACCACTAGTGCACCGCTTCCTAATTGCTTTATATTTTTCACTGGCATCAATTTGGTTTTTAAGCTGTCGGATTGTTTCTTTTGGGTCCGAGATATTGTCTATTTGTATAATGGTTTCCATTTTCTTTTTTACCATTTTAGGTCGTGTTTTCCACGTTTCCGCCTCTTTAGGTTTTTGTTGTATGCGATTCTGCCCTTTGTGTCACGGTCGCATATGTTTTCTGCTGTGAAAAAAGGCTCTGTGGTTTGCGCATTGTTGGTTAATTGTCTACACGACTTAATTTTTGAAGTTCTAGAAGTTGTATTCTGTGCTCTAATGCCATTTTTTTCTTTTTCTAACTCGCCAATTTTATATGTGATTACTGTTAAACATTTATGTATAGATCTAGATCCAGTAGCAACTCTTACCAGAGTTTCTGGGCTTAAAAACGTCGCTTGGGTTTTTAAAAATTTCGTCCCGAGAATGATATTGTTCAAAGTTAAATTCCAACTCATTGAAATCCCCTGGTATTTGCGATATTAGACTCTCCATATTGTTTGCCTAAATAGGTTTTTATCGACGACGATGTTTTTTTGTCGGGGCCATAAATTATTTCGTTTATTTCAGCTGATGAATATTCGGTGTGATCCAGTGTGAAGATGACCTGTTTTTCCGCGAAAACTGTTTGCTAAACGGTGTTTTTTCTTCTGCGGCTTTATGCCGCTACTATTTTCGCCCATACTATGGACGAAAAATTAATTCGCTTTATTTATACTAAAAATAATCACAAAACGAAGTGAGCAAACAAATACGTGTCATTTGGCATTGGCAATGATTCTATCAGATGACACTTTTATGGTTACCTACATTGGCCCACATGTTATCGTCTTATTGGTGCTCTGATAGTAATCACTATAGTCCATGAATAATGTAAATTAATTATAATACATAAAATACGAGTATGTATATGCCATGCTATTTTCTTATTCGGATAAATGGTGCTAAAACTAATGAGATTTCAAGCTAATCGCCTTGAAAGATAATAACTGTTTTGACTATGTACTGTGTTTTAACTTCTCGTTTTGTATGCAATCATGCATATGCAGGATTTTACTTTTTTCTTGATGTGGACACATCGGCAATTCTGGCAGATCTCTTAAGTCCACTATAGTATTATAATATAATCCAATATAGTCTATTTTGGACATTAACTTTGTTAACAGCATCTGGCAGAAATTTTTACATTTGAATTATAATTTTTTTTTAGATAAACCGCAAAAGGCAAAACGACTAAAGAAAAACAAGGACTATCCAAGTGCAGAAAACTATTTTTCCACAATATTTGTGCTTATCACTTGGGATTGAGAACATTTCTTTATTTATTTATAAACGTTTATACTGTCAATTTATTTTATTTTGTGATAATCACCATACAATTTTTGGTAACTTTTGACAGTTTTTTTAATTAGAGAACAAGTTTTTATGGAGTATAATAATAAAAAAAAATCTCCATCACGTTATTTGTCTAAACCCAGTCCTATAAGTTGTCAAATTTGACTCAATACAGGTTGATCACCCCAGTTCAGAAATAATCGTTCTGGGAGGCTTCAATGCCCACAACACAAACTGGCTCAAACATCACAACAAGACCGACAGCGAAGGTAGAGAAGCTGAAGCATTTGCCATCAGCTGCGGGCTTTCTCAACTTGTAGGCGAACCATCTCGAATCTCAGAGAGGGGCGAATTCGCCGCCCTCCTGGACCTCTTTCTAACCACCAATCCTGACCATTACACAATTACAGTTGGTCCGCCATTAGGTACTTCCGACCACAAACTTATTACAACGGTGTGTGGAATTGCCACTCATACAGAAGGACCCACCGTTGCCTCACAAAATCTGGCATGACAATTACAATTCTGCAAACTGGGACGATCTAAGGGAGTTCTACCTAGATTTTCCTTGGCTCGACGTATGCTTTGGCACTGACGACCCGCTGACTCTGCTGCGAAGAGATCACAGATCACGCAAGTAATCTCATCAGGAATGGAAGCATACATCCCAAATTCCATTAAGTTACCATCAAAAGGAAAGCCCTGGTTCGACAGAAGATGCGAAAGAGCTGTAGGTAGGAAACAGTAAGCCTACAAGTACTGGCAGCAAAATCAGACCGCTGAAAATCGCAATTATTTTGTCGAAGCGAGAAACGAATGCAAACGTGTGATCTACGAAACTAAAGACAAACACAATCAAATGATCAGGAATAAACTTTTGCAATATCCCAGTGGTTCCAGGAATTTCTGGTCGGTAGCAAAGGCAGTAAGTAACAGCTTTACAAAAACCTCTCTCCCACTTTTGACGGACGAACGTGGCATCACGGCAACTACAGCCAAGGAAGAAGCAAACATGCTCTCTAAAATTTTTTCATCGCACTCTACCTTAGACGTCCCCCAAGGCAAGACTCTCCCCACCATATCGAATATCAACACTACCATGGCAGAAGTCAAGTTTCATCACCGTGATATTCGCAAAATCCTTAAAGAACTAACGCAAAAGGCATCAGGACCGAACCGAATACCTGCCATCGTGCTAAAGAACTGCGCCAGCGAACTAACATCCATTTTTCCCAGCCTTTTTTCTCTTTCTTACGGAAAAGGAATTTACCCATCATCTTGGAAAGTCGCTCGAGTGCAACCTGTTCCAAAAAAAGGCAAGAAAGCCACGCTCTCAAAGTATCGCCCAATTGCCTTGCTTCCAATAATCTCCAAAGTCATGGAACTTGTAGTCAACCAGCAACTACTCAAGTACCTCGAGAACAACAGAATAATCAGCGATAATCCATACTGCTTTCGCAAAGAGAGATCAACAGGAGATATATTGGCCTATGTCACTTATATATGGAGTAGGGCAATTGAAAACTACGGAGTCTCGAGCGATTGCGTTGGATATTTCAAAGGCATTCGACAGAGTTTGGCACCAACTCTGTTCCTTATCTATATTAATGACCTGCTGATCGAAACGAATAATTCTGTTTACAGTTTTGCAAATGACAGTACCCTTGTCTCCCACTTTAGATCAGAAAAACCCTTACCAGCGACTGAGACTCATCACCGCAGACAGGAGCAGATTACAGATATAAATCAAGACCTGGAGAAAGTTCAAACTTGGGGCGACCGAAATTTGGTCCAGTTCAATGCAGCAAAGACCCAAGCAGCAACGTTTACCAAGAGGGCCAATACAGCGGTCCCTGACATCATTATGGCAGGATAGACCATTCCTTCATCCTTGTCAATCGGACTGCTGGGTGTCTCGGTCAACAGAAATATGTCATGGCATGACCATGTTGCTAACATCGCAAAATCAGCCTCCCAGAAGCTTGGTGCGCTATTTCGCAACAAAAAAACTCTATACACCGCAGCAGTTGCTCTTGCTGTACACAGCGCAAATAAGACCGTGCTTAGAATATTGCTCACATATCTGGGGTGCCGCACCAAAGCACACCCTAAAGCTGCTGGATTCCACTCAGAAGAGAGCTGTGCGTCTCGTCGGTGACCCGGAGTTGACCCGAGATCTGAATAGTCTGTAACACCGCAGACTTGTGGCCGAGATGTCTCTGTTTTACAGATACTTTCACGGCAGATGTTTCCAGGATTTGGCCCGCGTCATCCCGCCCCTGGCAACTCTTGTCAGACAGTCACGACAGACGGCAAGAGCGCACCAGTTCGTCGTACAAATAGAAACACCTAGAACATCGCTTTACAAGAACTCCTTGGTCTGGCGCACTGCATCACTGTGGAACTCACTTCCAGAACATCTGTTTCCAACTAATTACAACAACTATTCAAGAACCGTGTCAATCAACATCTTCGCACACACCCCGCTCATCGAGCGCCATAGGATCTCGCTTTAGTGTGTGTGTCACTGCCATAAAAAAATACGTTTTCAGTAAATCTTATAAAATATCTGCTTTATCCATATTGACAATCCGATTATGCAAAAAGACTAGAGGGGGGATAATTTGAAAAATCTCATATTTTTAGTAAACATCACAGACATCAAATCTCCTAATTGTAGTTCATAGGCGGCACTTCTTTGGCAACTTCTTAAGCAAATATCATAAGTTTTTCAAATTGCCATCCTGTATATATAAGTGGAATATTCTATACTCTATTTCGAAATGATGCGAAGTAATAAATCATTTTCTGATCGCTGATATATAGGCGTACATAATTACGTACATATACGTACATATTTTAAACGTTTACCTGTCCTAATACTCGGACTTTCCCAGTATTATATTTATCACACTTAGGTTTTTTTATTACTATTGTAAACATTCAAATTTGACGATTTTTTGTATGCATACCCTAAAGTTTAAGTAATTGTAATTTTTCAGTTATATTTGTTCTTCCGAAGAAGACACAGTGTGTTTGTTTCATTTCATAGTTTCAATTAAAATGGCTAATTCAGTTTTCTCTCCAGTGAAACGAGCGAGCAAATGTCCATTTTCTGTTAACGAAAAGAATATTATTCTTAATGTATATGACGCCCTCACACATCAAAATCCTCTGTATAGCGTTGATACTGTGGTGGAAATGTGTTCGCAAATGACGGGTGTTTCAAAAACGTCGATATATAAATTAAGGTGTGAACGAAAAAGTGGAGCTGTAAAACCACCTATACCATCTTCAGGAAGAAAGACGGTGCCTATCGATGAAGACTACAAACTTATAATTAGAAGAACAGTACATTCCTTTTATTTTAATAAGGAAATACCAACCATCGACAAAATTTTAGGAGCCTTGAAGCAAGACCAAAATATGTCTCCAACGATGAGCAGGAAGAAATTGTGGACAACTTTAAAACAAATGAATTTCAGCTGGGAAAAACAAAGCAGAAAATCGCTGCTAATCGAAAAAGATGTAATTATTTGCTGGAGGAGACATTACTTAAGACAGATAAAGCAGTTTCGAAGTGAGAATAGAAAGATACGAAATATGGCTTAATGAAGGATATACGGTTGGGAAGATTTGGCAAGACAAAAATATTTCAAGTTTTCTTCAAGCATTCTTAGAAGGCTGGTCCACCGGACTAAAACCACCATCTGGGAAAGGAAAGCGACTGATTATTACACACCTTGGAAGTGTTGATGGTTTTGTTGAGGGCGGTTTGTTAATGTTTGAGTCAAATCATTCTGGCGATTACCATGAAGACATGAATGGCGATGTGTTCGAAGAATATTTTGAACAAATGTTAGATCTCATTCCACCTAATTCTGTGATAGTGATGGACAATGCGAGTTATCATTCCAGAAAAGTTGACAGAATACCAACTAATTCATGGAGAAAAGCGGATATTATTCAGTGGTTTAGACAGACTAACATACCATTTGATGAAAGAATGGTGAAAAAGGAACTGTTGTCCATAGTGTCCTCAAATAAAGCTCGTTTCACCGAGTATGTAGTTGACAAAATTGCACAGAAACGAAATATTACTGTTCTTCGTCTGCTTCCGTATCATTGCGAATTAAATCCCATTGAACTTGTTTGGGCCCAAGTAAAAAGTTATGTAGCAAGGAGAAACACGACGTTTAAAATGAAAGATGTTAAAATTATCTTTGAGGAATCTTTAAAAAATGTCGATTCTGAAAAATGGCGTAAGTGTATTGAGCATGTTATAAAAGAAGAAGAAAAAATGTGGAAACTAGACCATTTAATTGACCTAATTGTAGAGCCTTTAATTATATCCTTGGAACATGACGAAGATTCGACGGATTTTTCTGACGACGAAAATGATATACCATAGTTCTCTACATAACTGTTTACACAAAATCGCAATTCTTATACCTTATTATATAAATATTATATGTGATAAAATGTTACAGTAATACTAACTGTTTTTGAATATACATAAATAAGTGAATAAATAAAAGTACTTAGGTAAAACAGGTATTTTAAATTAAACACCCAAACGTACGCTACTGCAGGTAGAAAATGGCCCCTTTGCTAATAAAGCCTATTGTTTGCAGCGGGATTGCCATACAAAACAGGGTGGAATGGTTAAAATATAATACAGCAGGCTATAACAGCTGTGGCTAAATGTTTAGAAATCACAAAAATTTATTTGACCACTCTGTTAGCGTTTTGCATTTATAAGTAGGTTTTATTACTCCGCACCATTTCGAAATAGAGTATATATATTATAATAGCCAAGTTTAAGTAGTATACTTACATTTATATTTATATATACACTGCCATCTTTCTGTTTGATGTGTAGCACTGTGGCAAACATTTCAGCTGCCTTATCTTCCGTAAATTGGGGTTTGGAACTTTCGGCCAAAAGCACTACAACGGTTTTAGCTACAATACCAAAACATAATTTTTGCACTTCTTGACGCACGCTTCGCTAATCAGGAGATCATTTAAACTTTTTAATTTTAATCAATCTCCTGATGATGCTGCAACGATTAGCGAAACGCGATTCGAGTGTAAAAAATCTGTTTCACCATTTTAGATAAAACCGTACTTTGTTTGGGCTTTTGATTTTAAAAAGTACCAGTCATTTAAAATTAATGTTATGGTTTTTAGCTTGTGTTTTAATACTCAATACTCAATTTATTCATGTTAATACAAGATTATCGTTTACACAGGTCAAAATACAAAAAATATAACATCTAAGATTTTTATAAAAATCATCTTTAATAGTTTAATAAGGGTAAAACTTAAATATAGAAGTACTATGTTTAAAAAATGTAAATATAAAAATATGTATACCTAATTGAAATTAAAAAATTGGTAGAAACAGTTAAATATCACATTAAAATTGACATACACATATTTACGCAAAACTTAATTTGGAAAATTAATCTGTAGAGTAAAAGGCGCATTCTAACAATTCCTTTCTAATTTTATTTTTAAGTGTTAAAAGGAAGCTGTTTCACGTCTTCTGGAAGAGCATTAAATAGTTTGATTGCCCAATAACCAGGTCCACTTTGACACCTCCTCAGCCTCCAATAGGGCACAGCTATACTCATCTTGTGTCGAGTATGTAGTCATGCATACTCTCATGGGTATGAAAAGATAATTCACGTTTTTTGACATATACAAGGTTATCTAAAATGTACTGGGATGGGAGTGCAAGTATTTCAAGGGAAATATATGCATTTCTACAGCACTCTCTAAATCCAAGACCTGCTAATATTCCAATGGCCTTGCGCTGGAGGGCGAAAATCCTACTTGATTCAGGAGAATGTCCCCAAGCTAGGATAGTACATAAGAGATGAGTGTGAAACAGTGAGCAATATGCTGATTTTAAGACCTTGCTGGAAACATTGTTAGCAAGATTTCGCAATAGAAAAAGCAATCTACCCAGCCTTGCACTAAGTTCATTGATATGAATTCCCCACTGAAGTTTTGAGTCTAGCAACACTCCCAGGAAGTTAAACTCACATTCGTTCTCTGCGTATATCGCAATATTTTGAGTTTTTGACTCATTAAGAAAAGTCTGTTTGAGGAAAACCACCCCTTAGCTCTCTCCTGCGCCGCGGCTGAGCCTTCCAGAGCACCGGAAAGATCTTTGGCTACAAAAGAGATGGTTGTGTCGTCTGCAAAAAGTGTATTTTTTTCAGATATTACCACATATGGTAAGTCATTAATATAAATTAAGAATAATATGGGGCCCAGAACTGAACCCTGCGGTACTCCTATATTTAATACACTTTCCTCCGACACCTCACCAGACACTCTCACCACTTGTCGGCAATCCAGGAGGTAAGATCTCAAGAGTGCAATGCTCTCTGCAGAAAAGTTGTATTTCACAAGTTTTCGGAGGATTTCATGGTCGACACAGCGTTATACTGAAGAGAGTGAAAACTGTCTAGAATGGTGGAGACCAGATTCAAGATGCCCTGCACAGTGTTATGATCAGATCTAAAACCAAATTGACCCGAGAAGTAGTTCCTTGTCTCGAAAAATTGTACAATTTGCATGCAAATTGCCTTCTCGACTACTTCCGAAATTATAGGTAGCAAAGATTCGTCGGGATTTGCTTTTATGAAGAAGAAGAACCACTGTTTTTTTTTAGGACAGAAGGAAAAGTATTTTCCCGAATACAGTGGTTAACTAGTTTTGTTAAAGGGCTAATAATGAGATTCTTTATTTACTTTAGTACCTTAGTATTAAAACCAAAAACATCTCTGCTATTTTTATTTTTCAAGTTATTGATGATATCACGGATTTCAAATATATGTGACCTCAGAAAAGCAAAATTGGTCTTCTGATGTCAAGTCCTTCATTTTGTGTAGAGGGCCCCTATCACTAATGGGTATTTTTCCATTAATGTTACAAGCGATATGTTGCTGAAGAAATTATTAAAAACTGATGGTGATATTTTACTCTCTGGTGGCTATTTTGGCAAATGTCCCCTATTGCCGCTGATGGCATGGCCTTGCAGAATTACCTACTTGATGTTTGGATAATGTTATATCCGATGGGCACCGGTATATAACCATTATATTGAGATTAAGATCTTCCAAGAAAACTGAGCAGTATTCAAAGCACCTTTCAAAATACAACTTATCACTACAGGAAACAAATTAAAATTAAAATTGTTTCTTACAAAAATTGCCATTTCTCCTATGGAATTTGTTCGTGCAGTAACTAGCCAATTTGCAGCCTTGAAAAGTGGTATAGAGCATCTCATCGTTGGTAAGCCAGTGTTCTGATATGCATATGACGTCGATATTTTTGTCCATCAAGTAAGCTTCAAATTCTGCGGTTTTGTTCCTAAGAGAACATACGTTAGCATGTATGATTTTCAATATTGTTTTTGAGTCGTGGACTAGTTGGGATTGAGAGCCCTTCCCCTTGCCTCTGGATGTTCAGAAAATGGTTAATTACTGTACCTTTTGGCCATAGTGTTGAACATGGGTAGGTATTTTATTTTATCACATTTACAGTGCAATTCGAGGTTATGGGATTTAAAATATTCCAAAACATTTTCCGGTCATGTTTTCGAGGGCTAATCCTGAGAGAAACAAGAATGACATTTTTTGAGCAGTTTTAAGGATTGATTTCATTTGATCCCCGTAGTGGCTCAGGCCGTTTCAATTTCGCCTTGCTTCCCAGATCGGTTTCATCTCTTATATTCAACCAATTTCCACTTTTCTTCTGGATTGCTTTTTTCCAGGTGTTCAGTTGTCTTTGTCCCCATTTCAGAAGCAGTGACAAAAACTTCACCCGAAATTGGTAGTGACGATATGTACCGATATCATAGTTTTCAATAGAGTTCCCTCGATTTGCGACGCCACTGCCGCTAGCGCAGCACCGGCAGCGATCTGCGACCCTGTTCGCGTTCGAGGCGGACGGTCAACAAGACGTGCAGCAGAAGCAGCATTCACGAGCGGTTCCTCGTCGATCTGCGACGCCACTGAAACAGTTTTTATTCGCAATATTTTGGGCTCTCGATTGTTTGCGAATTTTGCGATCCTCTCCGATCGATTTGCTTGGAGTCACTCCCGTATTAACAGTTTGTTTATTTGCGTTTTTTTTTTCAATAATAGAATTTTGTCGAAAAATTATTTCTCTAGTAAGTCAAAGCGTTGAAAAACCTTTTCAAATAATTTTTGTGCTGTCGGGGTTCACCTTACTGATTTCCGTCCGCAAGGCTGCAATTTCTTGATCCTTGGATTCCAATTGTTCAAGAAACTGAGCATTATCCGCTTAGCGTGATGTTTTTGAACAGCTTGCATTGAATAATTCCTCTACTTCCGCTGAGGACTTGTAGCCCTGATTGTCTTAAGGCACATGACTGGTCATAATTTACTGCACAATTTGAACACTTTACACCAATTTTATCCACCTTACTTTTGCAATATTTACACTTTTTCGTATCCGCTTCCGACTCCGCATCTTCATTCGGCGCCATCTAGCTTGCTTTATTTCGTATCCATAAAACGCTGTGTAAAAATAGAGCATGCTGGCAACAGTGGCAACGTTAGTGAATCATTTTAGCATACTTATTTCCATTTCCGGATTTTAGAAGGACCTCCACAAGCTTTGCATACTGCTTTACATAACATAGTTTTGTCAATCTCTGACCTGACCAATGCATGTAATTTATATAACATGCATCTCACTGCCATTACATATATAATATGTAACAAATATAAATTGTTAGATACGTTGAAAGATAAATAGATATAAAGTGCAAATAGCATATTAAGTCATATAGCAAAAAACAAAATTTAACACGTGAAAATTTTCATCTAAAAAAATCTTTGAAAATTATCACTAAAAGAGACTTCAAGGTAAATTTAAATGACAAAATAACCTCTATTACCTCGGTAGACATTAGTCTATTTGAAAATACCTACACAACAATGCCTTCTATGCTCATGATTTACGAGCATGCTTAGACCCAATGAGAATTAAACTATATCAATCCAGTGTTAATAAAGGAAAGGAGAGTATAAAAATGTTAAAATAAATGGTACAAAAGACAGTTTTACTACTACAGAAAAATGGGGAAAATATACCAGATCATTTTGGCGTGATTAGCAGAAACAAAAATATGTATGTAACAAAAACTTACTTTATTTTCATATAGTTCATTGAATGATAGAAGGGTCAGAGCCAACGAATTCTTGGTAAAGACGTCATTGGTCAGAGCAGTCGCAACATTTGCGGTCAGAGCAATATTAGCGACACTTGCGGTCGGTGCAGATTATTTGTAAAATTTTCAGGTAAAAGGAATAACAAGAGCGACATATGCTGGATGCTGTCAACTAACTTATATTAGGTACTCAAATAGAGCCAAATGGCCTAAACCCTTATTTTATACATAGCATAGACTGACGTGCTGTAACAAATGAAGTCGGATGTATAAAAAACTGTCTCTATATTTTAAACTTACATTATTTACATAATTAAATACACAACAAAAATTAAGAACAATTAAGATAAAATAATAGTCTACCACTTTTTAAAACCACCTCCTCCTCCGCCGCTATTTCTGTTGAAGCCTCCACCTCCGCCTCTGCTAAATCCGCCGCCGCCTCCTCCGGAATTCCTGTTAAATCCTCCTCCACCTCCACCGCGTCCTCCACCGAAGCCGCCTCTTCCGCCACCTCCTCTGCCACCAAAGCCACCTCCTCCTCTACCTCCAAAACCACCTCCCCCTCCTCTACCACCAAAGCCACCGCCTCGCCCTCCTCTACCTCCACCTCCTCGTCCACCACCGCGACCTCCCCCTCTTTTCTGCACAGAACCTGGAGGTTTCGGTAGGAATCTTTGTAGGGGTAACAGTTTAGCGGGGTCTATGAAGAGCTGAAAAAAAGAAACTATTAAACAAAAACATAAAATAAAGACTTGTATGGTATGCTACATACATGGGTACATATGAACCCAATATTAACATCTATTTCTAGGCAGAACGAGAAGAGAAGATGATTTAATTTTATGCCAAGCTAGAACTGCAAGAAACATTATTTATCTAATACTATTCCGAGGTTTTAACAACTCTACCTTGAGAATTTTTAGAACTAAAAATCCCAAAAATAAAACTTTCCACAGTATGGGTATAAATCTGTTCAATATTCTAGTCAACTGATTATTCTTAAATTATTTTTCTCCAACGCGGCATTAATCATGTCAGTATATTTCTTTTGCAGTTAATGTTATCTCGCTTTTTATTTTAATGTATACTGTGACTTTCATGACATTTAAAATTTATATATATGCAATGGATCTAAATATTCTATTTATATAAATTTTCGTTACCTTTTGGTTCTTTTGAAAACTGTTTGCTTTCATATTGTCACCTAGTCTAATTGTAACAGAATAGTCTCGTATATTCCCAAATATTTCATCTATTTTGCCGATTTGCTCTTTATTTTGTAAATATATTGGTGCATTAAAGAATGGTACATCTTCTATTTCCACTTTGCATACCAAATCATCTTGGACGGAATATTCAAAGAATCCTAGAGGAACAACCTAACAAACAAAGAGAAATATTAATCAATACATACATCACGCATGTATAACTTCCAAATTGTATTGATTACAATATAAAGAAATACTTATAGAATGTCAAACTAGAATAATATTAAAAGCCCTACAACAGAGTTTTATCCACAATACCGAAACGGAATTTTTGCACTCAACCTTTCGCTAACCACGTTAACATCGTCATGAGATGATTAAAGAGTTTTAATAACCTCCTGATGATGATAACATGGTTAGGAAAACACGCGTCGAGTGCAAAAATTCCGTTTTGGTATTGTGGATAAAACTCTGTTGTAACTCCATTTTGCCAAAGGGTCCAAATCCCAACTCAGATATTAAAAGCACAAAATAAACTTTAAGCAAAAAGAAACTATCCATGGGCAAAATCCAATGTTGTAGTATTTTCATTTTTAAACCAGTACACTTAATTGCAAAAATATTCAAGTGACTTCAAGTTAGGTTTGCCAAGTAGTCCACAGCAAAGATTAAGTCAAAGTCAAAAAAAGCTTATAATTATCAAAAGATATAAATCTCGTAAAATACATAATAATAACCAATAGAAAACATATAAAAAATAGTTAATTCCAAAAAGAGATGCCTACACAAAAGGTTTATTAATCCTACTAATAAATAATTAATAAGCTCTTAAACTAATTAAAAACATATTTTTATAACGTAAAAATTTAAAACTTTGAAAAAATGTAAATAAAAATTGTAAAAAGTATAAAGTTGTTTATTATTTGTCATTCGGATAAAGCTGATATTTCACAAAATATATCTTTATAGAATACTCATGGATTTAACGAAAAATATGTTACAAGGAAGTGTATATATTGCTCTTACTTGTTCGGGTGGTCCTTGGTCAAAGTTCCTACCGCCACCTCCTCCGCCTCGCCCGCCTCCGAATCCACCTCGACCTCCACGACCACCGCCTCCACGGCCACCACCTCCTCGTCCGCCACCGAAGCCACGACCACCTCCTCTAAATGACATTCTACAAGAAAAAAACATCTTGTATTCTGAGTTGGACTAAATATTTACCCATTATTTATTAGTCAATCAAAACGAAACTGTCTAATGTAATGTAGGTTTTGACATTGGTATACCATATATCCAAAGAAGCTGATCATTGACCAGTTATTACTATTTACTCATTCATACCGCTTTTAAGGATCAGTGATATTACTTTAAGCAAAATATTTAGGGGTGTTAAGCACTTTAGTTAGCGCCGCAAAAAGTAGCAGATTTTTATATAAAAAAGTACAGAAGGAGGTTTACATCAGCATCTAATGCTTAAAAAAATGTGGAAAATTTTAAATCCTGTTTACTTATTACACAGATTGTTTGTTTGTTTATTGACGTCATTCAACATTTACAAGATACAATTTAAAAAGCATAATCTACACTAAGCTTAAGTTAACTTAAGATAACCCTTTTAGCCATAATTTTAAACCTTTCCTTCGACGTACTAAAAAAGCTTAACCTGCTGTAATGTTTATTAACACTTGCTGAAATTCTATTCACAGGACTATGTAGTAAGTAATTGGCTCTGCAGTAAGGAATATGCAAAAAAGAATGGGCACGCGTCTGATAGCTTGGGATATGAACGAAGAAGGTGTCAAGACATTCAGTACTTTTGGTAACATTGTTGAATATTTTAAAAGCAAAGCAGTCTGTTTATATGTACCTGATAGTAAGGCAACCAGACTATATTAGAACATTCTAAGAGAGATCTAACCAACGAGATATATAACGTATTAATAGCAGTCACGTTTTTAAAGTCCCTGCATGTCCTCTTCACAAGCCCCAACATACGGTTAGGTCTCCTAGTCAAACTCTCGAAGTGCTTTGACAATGTTAAATGAGTGTCTAAGTACACACCCAAATCCTTCACAATAAACACCTCTTCTAACGCAGTGTTATTTATGGCATACTGATGGGAGAACAAAGCCTTTGATTTACTAAACCTTAGAAGGCAACATTTCCCAATGTTGAGTGACATGTCATTGAATTGACACCAATTAAAAACCTGGTCAATATCATTCTGCAAAGAGATCATGTCTTGGGCTGATGTTACTCGTGTAAACAATTTCATGTCGTCGGCGAATAGTAGATAATTTGTGCCGAACAAACCACCCAGGTCATTGATAAACAAGTTAAATAAAAGTGGTCCCAAGTGAGAACCTTGGGGAACTCCCGAAGAAGCAATACAGGGCTTAGATAAATAGCCATCGATTTTGACCTGTTGTTCTCTGTCGGATAGGTAAGAACGTAGCCATGAGAGCAGCATTCCTAAAATTCCATAATTGGACAGCTTCGAAAGTAGGATGGCGTGATTTACCTTATCAAAAGCCTTGCTAAAGTCTGTGTATATTGCGTGGGTCTCGACACCCATTTCGAAGGATTTATTGATGAAGTTTGTATAAAGGAATAGATTAGTATCGACTGAACGGCCAGAGCTGAATCAATGCTGGTGGTATTGAAATACTTTAGTTAGTACTGATTCAATACAGTGTTCAAAGAGTTTTGGCATTGCTGAAAGAATAGTGATTGGCCGATAGTTGCCAACATCGTTCATACTTCCCGATTTGTGAATAGGGCACACATAAGATAACTTCCAGATT
>JAEQML010059144.1:0-29071 GCA_016904865.1 Pissodes strobi
TGTTCCTGGGTGCACAACCGTGCCAAAAGTGGCACACTTTATAATTAAAACGCACTATGGCACCCCAATGACTAAAGTGGCACGATTTGATGTATTATTATCTAATGTGTACTAATGCGTGTAATGTTTTTACATATTTTTCATAATCATCAAATATATTTAAAAATACCATAAATGCGTATAACTATTTATAATTCCCTATTCTTAGGCTGTATGCATTTTTGGATACATATGCTTCTCCTTTTCGTCTACATATTCAAGCAAAGACAAAAATGCACCCTGACATCCAAGTAATAAATCATCTGACATTGTGCGAACAAGTGTTGCCAGAGGGCAAATGAATCAATGTTTTCTAATTTAACTAGAATAGTAAAAGTAATTATGTCATTATCAGTACCATACTCTTCCGCCGCACCTGAAAAAGTGTTTTCAGATCTTACTTAGTATTTTCATGTTAGAGCATTTTCTGCATTTTTTTGTGGAATTCTACTTATATTTGATTAGTTTTTTTTTTGAATATACGATTTATTTCAACTGCCTACTGTTTAATCAGTTCAAAACTTACCATAATTAAAAATAAATACCAAAATTTAATGACTGAGAGAAGACTCCAGTACTTAAGTATTTTGTCATTTGAAAATGACCTTACTGCTTCACTATTCTTTGACGAGGTAATAAGGCAATTTGCAAATGCCAAGGTGCGCCGGCCAAATTTATAATAGATTAAAACTATTTTTGATTAATTGTTTATTTTAGTGAAAACTGTTTTTTTTTGTTTTATGATTTTTGATATTTTATTACCTAGAACGTGTAATATCTTATTTTTAGTACCATATAAGACTTATATAGTATAAGTTAAGATTTTTCAAGTTTGCATATTTTTACGTTTGGCGTTAATCGTTTTATTTTTAGATGTTATATTGTTATGTTTTTTTTAATTTGTTGTTTGTTTCAACAAAAACTGTGTTTTTTGGCATTTGAATCTGTGATTTTTTGTTTCATGATTTTGGTTGATTTATTATATTACCTAGACCGTGTAATAACTTATATTTAGTTTTATGAGTAAAGAAGTTTGTTTGCATATTTTTACGCTTGGCTTTACTCTTCTATTCTTACACATTATGTTATATTAAACTTTTTTAATTTGTTCCTGTGCTCCGTATTTGATATTTTTATTTTTAGTAGCTGTGAGAAATATGATAAATATAAATAACTTTCACACAACTCATCCCACACCACAATAAATAAAACTACATGAAAAAATGAGGCGGGGCCCAGTGCCATAGCTACCGGGTTGGCCTGGATGAGCAAGGCGTCACAGCGCCAAAGGAAAAATAGCCGCTCCGAATCTATAAATATGCTCATGCTTAACAATGCGAATGAGCTTAATTTTAAATTAATTAAACTATTATTCAATCAAAGGCTATAATTAATAACAGGCGGTCAAGTGGGGAAGAATGCTGTTAATTATGTTGGTCGTGTTTGTTGTTAATTATTAAAAATTTAGTAGGTAACTATTAAATATGTTATATATTTTCATTTAAAAATTAAATAACTACTTATTACAATTACGTAATTAAAATTTTTAATTGAATCCTTTATATCTATGGAAAAACTGGTTTGATCCAATGTAAATAACATTCATCATGTTTATGTTTTTTATTCGTTTTTCCTATTCTTCTTATTCTCAAATATAAATATATTGGTCACAAGGGACCCACGATCTTTTTGTTCTTTTAACGATTTTAACGACTTTCGGGAGAAAATTGGGCGTAGCACCCCCAAAATTCTTCGTCCACCCCTTGCGAAAAAACAATGGAGGGGCCCCGAAAAACTTTTTGCGTCGGGCCCCCAAGGTACTAGATCCGCCACTGCCTGTACAGCCTGATCCAGATAACTCTGTAAAAGCAAATATTTTCATTATTTTTGAAATTAGAAAAAAGTATTCCGAAAAAAAGTTTTTTGAGGTCATCTGCGTTTACATGCTTTGTTTTAGTGCCAACATGCTGTTTCAAAAAAGCAAGGCGCCAACTTTGTTTTGTTTTTTAATTTATTATACCATATTTTTAATGATTATGATTTTCTATTAAATTGTGCATATTTTTGTAAAATATATCATGTATCAAAACTTAACGGTATTCGAAATATGTATTGAAGTTTTTAAGATTACAAAATACTATGTTTTTTTCAATATAAGTGCTTATCTATTTAGATACCTACTGATACCTAGAGATGAAGCTTTACTGATGACTGATTTACCAATTCATGTTTATTTCCTGCTAATATTTTACAAAATGAGCTGTAATATAAAATCTGTTTTCTAAATTTGGGAATAACATACCTATAAACAACCATAAACAAGAAAATAAATAAAACGTACAATTTCTAGCCTAAATTAAATGCATGTCCCTCAATAACCTCGTCACATTACTAGCATTTCAGCTTTGTAGATAGAATGTTCCTATCACTTCCAAAATAAAGATATTAATATTAGTTTACGTATATACTATGGTTTGTATCAATGTCCCCCTTTACCTTCCCTTCCATCGGCTCCGGCTTCAGTTGTAAAATTAAGAAACATTTATAATTTTAATATTGCTGCTAATATTTAATTTTCAGAAATACATTTTCAACTTACATCAAACACTTATTGTTTTAGAGGTACATTTAACTATGAAGATATTTTAAATGTAGCATCTGAAAATGATATAAAATATATACGTGGAATGCAGGATTCTATAAATCCAGATGAAACATGCCATCTTCAATTCACATCAGTAAGTAAAATACGTCTTTATTAATATTGGGTTCCACATATATAGAAACGAACATCTATTGAGAATACGCAGTTGAAGAGCATAATATCTATAATACAACTAGAAATATATTATACGATGCCAATTAATATGAATATAAGACCGGGATTAAGTTCAATTTAGTTTTTTTATAGCAGCAGCAGCATTAGAGCAAATGCAGCTGTTGCGGGGCATACAGTATTTTGTTGCGAAATAGCGTACCAAGCTTCTGCGAGGCTGGTTCTGCGATGTTAACAACGTAAATTAAAGCCCCAAAATATGCCCTAGAATTATCCTCAATAGCGTTCACAATCTTAAATTTAGTGATTTTAATGCCTTATAACACAAACTAACTCAAAAGTAACCAAATGCAGGTGAAGCATCGCCATCGAGTACCACATAGGAAATATGATACAGGTACTTATTACGCACAAAGATTTATTGAAATTTTTCTTTTAGAAAACTATCTATTTTAAAGCTTAGTATGTGTTTGTAGCATGAAAATTTCACAAGAAATATCATGTCTTTAGATGTTACATCTATTAATGATTATTATTTCAGTATAAGATTAGCCCATTTAATAATTACATTATAACTAGTGTTCTAGTTCCTTCCAACAATATTTTATTGCAGAATGCATGTTAAACATCAACAAATCATATTTGCTTTTGATTTTACTTTTAGTTTTAGGGTACAACAGGAAAACCAAAAGTACCTATGCAAACCCATTTCCATTTGGTCAACAATTCGTATTACATAGGCAAAAGAAATGAATTAAACAAGAAGCACCATATAATCTGCGTGCAAGTTCCATTCTTCCATGCCTTTGGCACTGTTATTACTATATGCAGTGCTTTAAATCACGGGGCGACATTGGTACTACCCGCCTCACGATATGATCCGGATAAAGCACTGGATGCTATAAGAGACGAAAAGTAAGTAGATCTTAGCGAGCATCTGGGATAATATTGTGATACAATTCAGTGTAAGAGCAATACCGTCGATAGGTTTAGTCAAATATAAGTATCTATGTGGACTAATAGTGCTTTACAATTACCATTATCATTAAGTTCCTAATAAAGTTTTCGAATTTCACATAGATTAAGTGCTAAACGCGAAAGCTTTATTAATCTAAATTTGTAAAAATTATGGATTTTGATGGTAATAAGTGATATTTCTATAGGGCGTATTTTTGGGACGAATTGTAATTGGAATTAGATGCATTTGCAATACTAGGGATAATTAGTACACTGCTTTTAGCTGTTTCAAAATAATTTAATGAGACATTTTTCTCTACATATGTTTCGGCTTGATAAGGCCTTTATCAAGAGTAGTTGTATACTAAAATCTAAAATTGTCATACCCTACTAAACCGCCTGACGGTATTTTGTTTTATTGCACTGTCATGTCGGGCGGTTTAGTAGGGTATAAAATTTTAGATTTTAGTATACAACTGCTATTGATAAAGGCCTCATCAAGCCGAAACATATGTAGAAAAAAACATCTCATTAAATTATTGTAAAACATCTAAAAGCAGTGTACTAATTATCCCTAGTATTATTATTCAACGATGTTTCACAAGGATCCTACCGCCGAAACTATTCATCACTTATAGATGTTATCGTAACATATAAACAAGAATGAGCAACATAGGTTTTAGGACTTTGTTTTAAAAACAATTTTTCCAAATAGGTTTACTCGTTTCTGGCAATCTATAAAAATTAGTAGGAAAAATATAAGGCCAACTTCATTTAACGCTTTTGCGAATAGGCATATTATAATGTATTATAATTTAAATACTTTTCTATGGATTTCTAACAAACTTCACATAAATTAAAAATTTTTTGTTCAATTTCATGATTTCCAAAACACAAGTTAACTTAATTACGTTTCTTAGGTACTTTTGTACAGAATTTAGGATTCTACTTTCTGAATGCGAATTTATTTTATTAGGTAAATTGTAGATGATTTTTTGTTAGTGAGATTAGAGTTTAAATTCACTCTATACGATACGATTTTTACACTGAAAGCTGTTATATGTATTAACTTGCCAGTCAATAAGCCCTTTATAAAACTCTTATTTTATTCCACTTTTAAATGGAATAGTTCTTAATACCTCATTCTATCAAATCAAGCTTCAAAATCCAAATTTGTCAAAGCTGCAAAATTCAGGAAATCTATCAAAATCTGGGTTCTACTAAATTTAAAACCTACAGTATTATCTCGTTGAAGGTCACTCAAATCTTGCCATAACTGATCCCAATGAAATAGTTTCAGACTTCCGTGAGAAATTTGAATTGGTAACTAGCTCAAATCTAAATTTCAAATCTAGCGAGTCATGTGCAAATGGTATTTTTCTTTCTTCGGTCAGCCTTCAGGAAATATTCAACAAAATTATGTAATTGACCAATAAATCTTCTTCGAGAATACATGTTGCACAACCTCTGAGGTAACTCTGTTTTAAGCTTATTAAATTATCAATTGAATCGGACATATTTCCAGCTGCATTGAAAGAAGACATGGTGCTTCCTTTATTTAAAAAAGATGATCTTTAAAACGTCAAAAATTACAGACGGGTCTCCGACTCTCCTTCTCCAGTACCAACGGTTTTTGAGAGAGCAATATATAAGCGACTAATGAGTTTTATTGTACAAAATATTGTTCCTGCAGCACATCAATATGGCTTTAAGCCATAAAAGTCAACCAAACTGGCAAATTATAATGCCTTTAAATTTATAGTCAGTAGGTTCAACAGGGGCGAGAAGGTAGGGGGGGGGGGGGGGGTTTTTTATCTTCCAAGGGCCTTCGAGACGATCAATCACATCCAACCAGCACGGAAAGAGGTGTTCCACAAAGTTCTATCATAGCATCTCTTCTTTTTCTGCTCTATATCAACGAGGTGGGTAATTATATCGGCTCTGGACTAATTTACCAATATGTGGACGATACGTAAATAGTACTAACTAGCTTGACACTAAGTGGTATTTCTTTCTGTGGCCTGCTCGAAAGCAGCGGAGTGGATAAGGTGGTGGTGTCAGGATGGTGACTTAAGAATCATCATTGATTAAGACTAGCCTTTTAGCTTTGTCTTAGTTGAATATCTTATGAGTCAGGTTTGACAACAAATCGATCCCTAACGTATGAAATTCTTGGTTGTTTATGTGGATTTGTGCTTGGATTGGAAAAAGCAGATAAATGTGGCAGAAATGCGGTTAAATAGCTTTGGCGGTCTGTTGAGGCGGCTTAGGGATCACTTGGTTTTGAATACTATAAGGATGTTTTACTTCTCGAATATCAATAATAAGTTAAGGCATTCTGTTCTGTGGATCTGGGAAAAGTGCAAACAGGCAATTTTTTGGTCTGCACCCTTCTGCATCATGTAAGCGATACTTTGAATAGCTTGAGTGCCTTAATTATGTTTTCTTTCCCTTGATTCTGCGTAAAAAAGCATCCTTATTTGCAACCATTTCTCAAATATATACCCAACTCATGACAACACAAACAATAAATGCGGCTACCTTGAGCATACCAATACATAAGCCTATCCAGAGCATTCCCTTATTTAAAAAAGGTACCAAAAATAATTAACAACATAAAAATACTTCTTCATTCAGATTGAGTACCGCATGTCTGTGCATACTTATTCGCTACTGCTTTTATTTTATAAGTACATGCATTACACCAATAGGTTAGTAAAAGTTTGTTTCCCTTTTTTTGATTTTTTTCTAGATGCTAATTTATTGTACTATAGTATAATTTCCTGTGGTCTATTTGTATTTTAGATATTTCATTTTGCATAGTTTATTTTGTGTAATAGATGGTTAACATACACATAGCGTACTTACAGAACCTCATTTGAAGACGTTGTTTTGCCATTTTGTATTCCATTGCTGAAATACTATTATTATTATTATTATTATTATTATTATTATTATTATTATTATTATTATTATTATTATTATTATCACTATCATTATCCACGCTAGTTTAGCTTTCGCCGGTAACGATTTAGCCTGATTAGTAGGCTGGGGTAACCTGGTGGAAAAACAATTCAGTTCCTCCCACTCAGGCTCCGTTCAGAAATTTGCGGGTTATATGGCATGTCTGAAGTATAACTGCCTTCTGCGCGTATCCCATGATGTTCTAGGATAATCAGAGATCCTGAAATATTTTAGGGAGATTCTTCGAAGTGATCCCTTTAGCCGAAATTACCAGTGGGATTGTGAAGACCTTAGTCAGCTGCCATACGTTCTTTAGCTATACTGCAAGGTTTTCGTATTTTGTGACTTTTTCTGCCACAGTTCTTCAGACGTTATGAGATAGGAGCACAGCTATGTCAATGATGGTTCCAGTCTTTTTCTCCTTATCTATGATAACGATGTCCGGTCTGTTGTAGTCCACCGTTCTATCCGTTATTATAGGCCTGTCCCAATACAGTACTGCTTTATCTGTTTCCAAGACTGCTTGGGGTTGATATTTATAATACGGTGGGCATATTTGAAGCAGTCCGTTTTTGAGAGCCAGCTGTTGGTGGATGATTTTGGCCACTTGATTGTGACGTCCCAGTTATGCGCTATCTGCGAGTGATCTACAGCCTGCGATGATATGCTCTATAGATTCACCCACCGCCCCACACTTCCTACACTTGTCCTCTACGTCAAGTTTTAGACAATGGTTTTCATAGTTGCGAGACCTGATAACTCGGTCCTAGATGGCCATGAAGAATCCTTCGGTTTCTGGGTAGAGGTAACCGGCGCCGATGCTAGCGAAGTCGGCTTATCGACGTTGTCCGCTTCTAGACTTCTTAGAAACTTACCATGTAAGGCTTACCAGGTGGATTGAGCTTCCTGCATTGAGCTTATGTCCAACTCAAGATTGCGGTGTTGTAGATTCAGTGGCGTATATCCTCGATCCTCCTGGGCTGCTATTCTCATCAGACCATTTTCAGATCTTAGCAGTTGTTGCCATATGTTCTCCTCCTGGGTTCTGCACAACTTGTAGATGTTGTGTGTGTGTGCGAAGATGTTGACTGACAGCCCTCGGTTTCGGGGAACATTTGTCCTCAAACTAACCAATAGTTGGAGGCTGTATTGCCGACGATTTGATCCATCTATGTTACAAAATGTCCTATGAATTTCTGAGGAATTCGCTTTCCTGTGAAAATAATTGCGCAGATTATTTATTTGCCAATCCAATTGTTTACGTAGATCCGCTAGACCTCTTCCACCTAGATGTCTTGGCAAGGTTGTTCTCTCCAGTGCGCTCCTCGGATGTTTGTGTACTCTTGTTAGTAGGGTTCTTGTTTTCCGCTGGAGATTTTCACTGTCAATGATGGTCCATGCTATTGCTACCAATCCAAACGCATATCCCAGAGCTGAAACGGCATAAGTATTGCTAGCCTTGCAGAGATTTTTGCTGTTAACTTGAGTTTTTACCAAACAATTTATCCATGTAGTAAATTCTTCTGTTAATTCAGCCCTCGTCGCGCCATGGCAAAAGTTAAGTTTCATCACCATGATATTTGCAAAATCCTTAAAGAACTAGATACGCAAAAGTCATCAGGACCGGACGGAATACCTGCCATCGTGCTAAAGAACTGCGCCAACGAACTAATACCCGTTTCTTCCAGGCTTTTTTCTCTTTCTTACGTAAAAGGGATTTACCCATCCTCTTGGAAAGTAGCTCGAGTGCAACCTGTTCCAAAAAAGGCAAGAAAAACACGCCCTCAGACTATCACCCAATTGCCTTGCTTCCAATAATCTCCAAAGTCATGGAACGTGTAGTCTACCAGCAACTACTCAAGTACCTCGAGAACAGCAGAATAATCAGCGATAATCAATACGGCTTTCGCAAAGAGAGATCGTCAGGAGATATATTGGCCTATATCACTCATATATGGAGTAGAGCAATTGAAAACTACGGAGAATCTCGAGCAATTGCGTTGGATATTTCAAAGGCATTCGACAGAGTTTGGCATGACGAACTGCTCAACTAACCGCCGTCCTTCTGACTGCCAGCCTCTCTCTGCAGCTGGCTGGCCAGTTTCCTTAAGAACCGATCCCTACACGTTGCAGTCGATGGACACATCTCGGACACATTCATCATCAACGCGGGCGTGTCTCCGGGCGCAATACTTTCACCAACTCTGTTTCTCATCTATATTAATGACCTGCTGATCAAAACGAATAGTCCTGTTTACAGTTTTGCAGATGACAGTACCCTTGTCTCCTACTTTAGATCAGAAAAACCCTTACCAGCGACTGAGACTCATCACCGCAGACAGGAGCAGATTACAGCTATTAATCAAGACCTGGAGAAAGTTCAAACTTGGGGCGACCGAAATTTGGTCCAGTTCAATGCAGCAAAGACCCAAGCAGCAACGTTTACCAAGAGGGCCAATACAGCGGGCCCTGACATCATTATGGCAGGATCGACCATTCCTTTATCCTCGTCAATCGGACTGCTGGGTGTCTCGGTTAACAGCAATATGTCATAACCATGTTGCTAACATCGCAAAATCAGCCTCCCAGAAGCTTGGTGCGCTATTTCGCAACAAAAAACTCTATACACCGCAGCAGTAGTTGCTCTTGCTGTACAAAGCGCAAATAAGACCGTGGTTAGAATATTGCTCACATGTCTGGAGCGCCGCACCAAAGCATACCTTAAAGCTGTTGGATTCCATTCAGAAGAGAGCTGTGCGTCTCTTTGGAGACCCGGGGTTGACCCGGAATCTGGATGGATTGGAACACCGCAGACATGTGGCCGAGATGTCTCTGTTTTACAGATACTTTCACGGCAGATGTTCCCAGGATGTGGCCCGCATCATCCCGCCCCTGGTAGCTCCTGTCAGACAGGCACGACAGACGGCAAGAGCGCGCCAGTTCGTCGTACAACTAAAAACACCTAGAACATCGCATTACAAGAACTCCTTTATCTGGCGCACTGCATCACTGTGGAACTCACTTCCAGGACCTCTGTTTCCCACTAATTACAACCTACAAATATTCAAGAACCGTGTCAATCAACATCTTCGCACACACACCGCTCGTCGAGCGCCATAGGTAGATCCTTTAGTGTGTGTGCCACTGACATAAAGAAAATGTGCTATGCACATTGTTTCTTTCATTCCGAGTTACTTGTAAAATTCATCTCCCTTCATTGCCTCGATGTTCTGGCAGCCCCTCAGTTTAAGGTGGCCTGGACATACTTTACCTCGTACGATGTTCACTGTTCGACACTTTTCACTCCAAACTGCATTTCAATATCCATGGAAAATTGTTCTACAATCCTCAATATTTTCTCCAGTTGGTTTTTGGTAACTCCCATTAGTTTTAGGTCATCCATATAGAGCAAATGATTGACTATCTCTCCTGCTTCGTTGTTGTTTTTGATATTGTATCCATATGAAGTAAAATTCAACTGGTGGGATAAAGAGTTCATCGCAATACAGAACCTGAGGGCGCCTCTTTGAAATATACCTCTTTTTTACCCTGTAATTGATTGCCTTTGGCTCCACCAATGATTACGCTTATTTTGAATCTGTATAGAGCCTCTTCGGCCCCGGCTCCAGGATGTAAACCGCACAAGTGCTAGTTTAGTGACCCTAATGAATTTACTTACGTCTACGTTCCGATAGTCAAGTCTGCTATCGTTATCAAGACAAAAAAACTAAAAATGAAAATGGTTAGCAAATACAATAAAACAGTAAAAAGCTCTTGCAGATTGTCAATCTTAGTTCAGATGCCAGAGTCGATTATGAGTAACACTTTGCATCCCAGTGAACCCTTGGCGCATCCATTCTGTTGCTCAGCTATGACATTGTTTCGCTCACAGTGAACATATAGAGCTAAGCACGTTGTCATCACTTTATACATCGTTATGAGACCCGTGATTGGTCGGTAGTTGGAGGGATCCTCCTTGTTTTCCGGGTACCTTTGATATAAGGTATATGGCGTCCCTTGAGCCAGTAGTTCTGTATTCCATCTGGGCGAGGTGCTTTCCAGTTATGTGTATCTCTGATGACCTTCGTCACTTCTGCTGTCGTAAACGGCTCGTCAGGCATTTGGTCGTATTACTATGTGGTCCGGCGCTCCCCCGCAATCCAGCGTGCTTCAATGTTCCCAACTGTTATATCCAAAATTGTTCAACATCCTCACTGCTGGGGAATTTGTTGTTCGATTCTCTAGCACTCGTATTTAACGCTCTGCACATTTTTTTCTGATCCTTGGAATAAGACATTATCTCATTTTCTTTTATTACTCGATGTGTACCTCTTTAAATCCCCTGAAGTACAGATATTTTTTGTTTTAAAGCATCAAGGCATTGCTGGTGTGTTTGGTTTTCTGGATCATCACGATCATGGATTCGATATCAAGTCATGATTGATTGAACACGAGTTTCCATCCTATGGAACCTTACTCCATCATATATTCTTTTAGCCTTCCTATATCTCTTCATATATCATCAATCCTAGCATTCAATCTTAATCTTTCCCAATGAGGTGTTTGTGGCTCGTTCACTGTTTGCCCCGCAACGTAGTCTGGTTCCCAGGATTCTGGCAATGGCCATTCCAGCGCAGTAGATTAACATATGGAAGTGGTCCAACTTGTTCGCCTAGGTGATATAGTTTGGCAGAATTCGGTTGTTCATAATAGTAAGGGCGATTCCTAGTTTCTTTGAGTGGTTCACTCTAGGTAATGGTGGTCTACTTAATGGGTCGGTGCCACTGTACTCCATAAATAGCTTTATAATCTCTGAGAGAAGTGTTTCGAATCATGTGTCCCACCATTCAGCTGTTGCTCTGCTACATCAGGTGTCCCACAGTAACCCACACTTCCACCGTCTCCGCCCTGGTCACCATTCTCGTTATTATTGTGATTCTCATTCTCATCACTATCATGATCCTCATTATTGTTGTGCAGGTTTAGCAGTTCGCGCTCTACTTCTTGTTTGATGGGGTTAAGTCTCGCAGCTGGGATGAGATTGTTTGTGATAATAAAACGATATTGATCTGCCACTCTTTACTCTGTTACATGCCCCTCTGGATAATCTCTTCAGAATTCAGTATGCAGTATAGGAATGTAGGCTTTCACGGCCGGAGTTATAAATACAAGTGTTTTCCGGGCTGTTAGGCCGTGGTCTAACGGAAATTCTTCCAGAGCTTTCGGCTGCAACTGCGGCAGCCATCCTCAGTGGCGTCTTGGGCGAAGTGTTCTCGTCTACGTCCGTTGAGGTACTGATGTGTCCAACTGGAATCGCGCCGTACTCATAGGCAACGGGCGGACGGGGGACTGAACGGTCTCCCTGTTTGTGGTAGCGAACGGTTTTGGTTGTGTGTGGGAATTCGATCTCTTGCGGGCCAAGAATCGGACTGGTTTTACGTGGATCCCAGAAAGCAATCCATATCGCGTTTATATCTCGACCTTTTCGGTATATAACTACTGATTATATATAGTTTGCTCTACTGGCTATATACAGTTTAGTAAAAACTAGCAGTTTTTGTCTTACTTTTTTAGTCTTCGGGGACGGAACCCCGACTTTTTTCCCTTAACCATGGGCGAGTCTGATGATGGCAATGTGTCCATCGCGTCTAGCTCATCGCAGCTAACCCCTGATGAAGCGATATATGAGAAAACCCGCAAGATATACCGCCGTATGCAAAATTACCTAGAAAAATGCAAAACCTGCAGTTTTCTCATCGAACCCTTGCGCTCAATCACAAATAGAGATCCAAAAACTCTAATTATAGACTTAAACAGAGCCATAGACCACCTTAAAGCCGAACATGGCCTAGCAACATCGCGCAAAAAAGATGTAGCGAAGCCTAGAATTGATACAGGCAGAAAAAAGGCAAAAAAGGTTACATGCCAACAACTTTCGACCTTGAACGCCCGGGCCATGACCTCTACAGAGGCCATGGAGCATGAACCGACCGTAAAGGCCCAAATTACGGCCGAAACCACCCCAAATGCGACTAAAACCGATAAGGAGCATTCTCAACCTTCTGTGCTCCTGGTACCTGACCAGAATGACGCCCCATTTAAAGTGCCCTTAAAGACCTTAGCGTTTAAGAGCCATGTAAGGGCTGTGCAACTAGACGTTGGAGGGCAAATAACCGTCCCGACTAGTAATAAATATACACCCCTTTCAGACCTGGAAGACGACGCAGCGAGTGAGGCGTCGTCAAGCAGACTAGGCAGCACTAGCAAGCCTCGAAGACCCACGGAGAAGCGAACTGCGAAACGCAAGGCCCACGTACTGGACAAATCGCCCCCAATTAAGCAAGTTAGGACAAAACCACCCCCGCCTATAGTGATACAGGGTAAATTCCACAACCATAAGGCATTACAGGAAGACCTTAAAAAGCACCAGATCACAAAGTATACGCTCAAATACACGAAAAATACAGTGATCGTGTATTGTGAGCAGGACAAAGATTGGGCTTTCTTGAAGAGAAGCCTTGATCAAGACGGCGTACAATACCATAGCTATGCCGAAAATAGCCAGAAAACAAAAGCCTTTGTTTTGCGAGGATTGGACGGCGAAATATCCATCGCCGATGTAAAACAGGAGCTCACGGACTTATATAATATCAACGCTAAGAGCATTTATTTAATGAAAAGAACGAGAGTGCCCTTGTACCTTGTAGTGCTTGATACAGGGTACACCCTTAAATGGCTAAATCAAGAGTGCCGTATTATACTTGATGTGAGGGTCACTTGGGAAAATAGGCTCTCTGAAAAGCCTATTATGCAATGCAAGCGTTGCCAAGGACTCGGACATGCAGCAACATACTGCCGCAGAAACGTAAGGTGCTCGAAGTGTGCAGGCCCCCACGAAATTATAGAGTGTACGGCCGATACAATAAAATGTGCAAACTGCGGTGGAGGGCACCGCTCTATAAGCACTGAGTGTCCGGTGTATAATTATAAGCTTAACTTACTAGCACCCCCAAAGCAGAAGCAAACGTATGTGCCTGCACCACCCCCAGCTAAACCGGCGTGGCAAAATAGCCAAAATAATGAACGTGCTGGCCAGCGAAGAGGCCAGGGCCCGAGCAAGGGCCAACATCAAGTACGAGAAGAAGAACAGCCCAGAAGGAAGACCTACGAGGAGCACTTCCCCGACACACTCGGAAGAAAACACCCCCAAAACCGAAATACGCAGCAAAACACAAATGTAAGTGCAACCAATTTTGCTGCAAACATGCCTATAAATGTAAATACGAACTCTAATGCTAATTTAAACCAAAATATAAATAGTAATTTTAATTCCGACTTTCACAAGTTGTCGAACACGATAAACGAAATAAACTCGCTCGTTAATATTAGCGAGCTATTTTTCGCTTTGGACGAATTTTTATCAATGATAAAAACATGTAACGGTGATAAAATCGCCATCGTCCAAGCAACTGTGAGATTTTTCACAGAGGAAATAGGAAAATACAACATATAAAATGTCTTTCTTATGTTTGAAGTGTGTAGTTGGAATTGCAACTCAATCAGACACAAATTGGGCGAGTTTAAACAATTTGTGCATGATAATCCTTTCTCGGTTATTTTTTTATTGGAAACCCGCATCGAGCCATGGATGGTTTTGAAGATTCGGGGTTATCAGATTGAGAGATCTGATAGGCCCAATCAGCGCGGAGGAGGCGTGGCCTGTCTGGTGAGTAGGTCGGTCCCCTTTAAAAGGGTCCGAAATATTCGCTCGGCAGCAGAACACGTTTGTATCGAGACCGAGAACGGTCTCCGTATTACGGGTGCATACGTCCCTCCGCACGTCCCCTTTACCCGAGATGATTTTTTGGCTTTCCTACCGGACAACAAGAGGTCCCTGTTGATTGGTGATCTGAACGCTAGGCACGTAGTGTGGGGCGCCGGATCAACAAACGCCAGGGGCCGAATGTTGTACCAAGCAATTGAAAATAACCCAGATCTCCTATTTCACCGCTCCGAAATTCCAACTTTCCACCCTGCTTGGGCAGCTACCCCCTCCTACCTGGACGTTGCTATTACGAAGGGAATCGCCGACGTTCCGCCGCTCAAGGCGCTAAACGAGCTGAACTCTGATCACCTCCCAATCGTGATTAGCCTTGAACCAAGGCGGCCGCAGACCTGCGAGATGAAAGTCTCATACAGGAATCTCGATTGGGTGGAGTTCAGACGAAGGCTCAATGAGGCAACGACGATCCCGGAGCAAATAGATAGCGTCCAGGAACTAGAGGCCCAAGTCCAGTCATTCACTACCAATATCCAGCGTATCCGAGATACATTAGTTCACTCTGTCAGGAAAGAGCGCCCGGCAGACTCCCTCCCGGAAAACATCCTTACTCTAATCAGGGAACGGAACGCCATTAGGCGTAGATGGCAAAGGTATCACGCCAGAATCGACCAGGTACGAGTAAATGAGCTTACTAATAACATTAAAACCCAAATAAGTACATATAGAACCGATAAGTGGATGCAATATGTGAACTCCCTGAACGTGCAAGACGGCTCTCTGTGGAGCTTGGCCAGGAAGGTTAGAGGTCCCTCTGCAGCCATCCCGGCTATCCGGCACAACAATACAGATGTCATAGGTGACCAAGGCAAAGCAGAGGCCTTCGCCGACTTCTTGGAGGGGCTCCACGGAGAGACGCCTGACACAACCCCTGAGCACGTACATATCGCCTATACTGCTTCACAAATCAAATCGCGGAAATACCCGATTCCACCTGCGGTGATGGCAAAATTGCTTGTCACACCGGGGGAAATCAGAGCCACTCTCAAACAACTGCCGCAAAATAAAGCTCCTGGTAACGATACCTTGCCATACCTGGTACTTCGGAACCTTCCGAACAAATCCTTAATACATTTCATGCACATTGTAAACGCCATCATTCGCCTACAGCATTTCCCATCCACTTGGAAACATGCCGAGATCATTATGATCCACAAGCCAGGCAAAGATCCGAAGCTAACCGGTTCTTATAGACCGATTTCCCTGCTCCCCACCATGGCAAAGGTGGCGGAAAAGCTACTCTTGTCCAGAATAAGTGGTGCAGCCGAAGGGCTCGGTGTACTGCCCAATGAGCAGTTCGGCTTTAGAGCTGGACATAGCACGCTCATGTCTGCGGCGAAAATCGCATACGATACCGTGCAGGGCTTTAACCGAGGCCAGAGCACTGCACTTCTTCTCCTGGACATTGAGAGGGCGTTTGACAGGGTGTGGCATGACGGCTTACTGTTCAAGTTGCATGTGGAACTTGGCTTTCCACTGCATCTGACAGCGCTGACCCAGTCATACCTTGCCGGGCGCACCCTCTCAGTACGCATTAACAGGGCAAGTTCATCTGTAAGACCGTTAAAAGCTGGCGTCCTGCAGGGCACTGTCTTGTCCCCCCAGCTATTTAATTACTATATAGCAGACATCCCCTCCTGTCAAAACACTTCCCTAATGCTCTACGCTGATGACACAGCAGTGTACTCACAATCCCGCATCGCACAGGCGGCTAAACTAAAACTACTAGACCACCTAGACATCCTTCTCCCATACTACGAGAGATGGAAAATCAACTTAAACGTACCTAAGACAGAACTTGCGATACTAACAAAAAAGAGAACAAACATTGACATTACGCCACTTACAATACATGGTACTAACGTTGACGTGAAAGACAAGGTTAAATACCTAGGAATAATACTAGACAAGCGACTTAACTTTACAGGACAAATAACTGACATACGAAGGAAAAATGCAATAGTACACAAGAGCCTAAACATGCTCATTAGGCCAAGATCATTTTTGAGTCCTGGTAATAAGGTCCACATATATAGAGCCATTGTCAGGCCGACACTATTGTATGGGGCCCCTGTATGGTGCTCTGTGGCGAATACGCATAAAAAGACACTGCAAATAATGCAAAATCGCTACCTAAGAGCGGCTTTCTCTGCGAGCCGATATACCAGAATCGCGGATTTGCACTCTTGGGCAAACCTCGACACCGTCGAAGAGTATATAGACAAAGTGTCCTGCAAATTCTACGGTTCTGGTATACGCGGTTCGACATTGACGGCCGACATAGCAAGTGAGCGTTATGACCCACAGAGAAGACCAAAGCATGGACCCATACATAGGCTAACATCCCTATTTTACCAGGATCCAAGACCGCCCGAGACAGAACACTAAATACAAGACACACAAACATGACCCCATACTTCCTACACAACATAAAGTGTGGGAACGTAAACGAAGACTAGACAAAGTGAGGGATCGAAAATTGACAAAAGTACGGGCACACAGCACAAATACGCACCCTTACTTACTGCATTAGCAAAAGTATGGGTAGACAATAAATACGAGACGACGAATAAAACACCCCCATGACCCTTATTAAAAACAAGACACCTCACAGACACACTGACCAGCCGCCCTGCAACTCCGCTGGAAAGCGATCCTGGTGAAACTTGCCTAATCTATGTCTCTGATTGGCTGGGCGACGCCTAATACGCAATCCCCCAACTACACAACCCTCACGATAGGGCAAAATTTGCCCCCAGCTCAAACCAAAGAAACGTGAAAGAGGTTTTTTCTGTTGTATTTTCCTCTGTTTCCCACCTGTACATCTAAAGCCAGGAAAATAAGCGTACAAAAACTGGAGCCACTGGCAACGAGCACGGTCACTAGGCTTGAAGGGAAGGAATCCCACAGAAGCATATTGCAGCAAAATTGGGCGGCACATAGGGCATAGGCATATGATAGGCTATTAGCACTAGGCACGAGTGGTGAGTGCGCCCCTGCAAAACACGGTTTGCAAGCGTGTAAGGCGGCGCTAACCACACAAAGTGCGATCTATGTCTGTACTCAGGCCACGTTTAATGTAAATTTATTAAATAAATGTTGTGATTGATTGATTGACCGGTTGTGTGTGGGGACTCTTGTTTCGACCGCGATTGGAACAAGAACTAGTTGGAGTTCCTAGGACTGAGCTCTGCGTGTTTCTTTAACCTACGATTGCCCGATCGCTTTTAATTTGCTTAGGACTGCTTTTTACCCAAGTGGTAATCAGTAAGGGCCGCTACAAGCCTAGTGCTTTCGATTTACCAGTCGCCGGGGACGTAACCCCGGCAACTGCCCTTGTCATGGGCGACCCAACGGATGATGAAGACGCTATGTCGAACATCTCGATGGAGTCTGTCTCCGACCGGAAACTAACAGAAGATTCCCAACGTAAAATCCGCAATAGATGCAAATCTTTCGCGGAAGTTTGTGTTCAATGTCGCATGGACTATGAAAGCATGCGAGATTACGCAAATCTAAATAACAACGACGCCGCCAAATTTATCTCTAAAGTACGCCAGCACTTTAGGGATACTCACCCTACGAGAATAAAAAAAGCGCCAGTCTCTAGAATAGATACTGGCAAAAAGAAATGCAGTCCGACCAACCCTCAAGGCTCTGACAATGCAAAAAAACTGAAGGTCACCCAAGGTGAACGCCAGCAACCGCAAAAAAGCAAAGATGTTTCTTCTGACCCAGCAACAACAAAAACGACTAAAATCCCGGACAACGACCCTAAAACAAAGGTCTTACAACCACCCATGACTACAACCACTTCTGCTCCCCTGATAACTGAAAATCAAAAAGATCCCTTTAAAACGCCTTTTAGGCAAATACCCTTCAAGAAGAACTTCAAAATAGTTCAACTAGATATGGGCCAACCCCCAGTTCCCACCACCAACCAGTATCAACCCCTCCAAGATATAGATACGGAGGAGGAAGACACAGTAAGCGTGGCGTCTACTTCTGCTTCTACAGGAGTCAAGCGCAAACTATCAGCGACCAAGCAGAGCAAAACCACCCCCAAACATAAAATACTACCCCCACCCCCGGTAGTTATTAAAGGCCGCCCTGCCGATCACAGAGAATTAAGGGAAGACTTAAGAGCGTTGCGTATAACAAAGTACCAACTTAAATACACCAAGAATAGTGTCATCGTGTACTGCGAGAATGCAATGGATCTGCATACTCTAAAGCGAGCCCTAGACCAAGAACATACTGAATATCATTCATATGCGGAAAACAATGAGAAAACGAGAGCATTCGTACTTCGGGGACTTGATGGCAACATCAAGCCCGAAGAAATACAGGAAGCATTGAGAGACGAACACAATGTAGCGACTAGAAATATCTTCGAACTGAAGAAAACAAGGCAGCCCATGTATCTTGTCGTCCTCGGGACGGACTACACAGTAAGGAGATTAAACAGCGAAATCAAAACATTGATGCACGTTAGAATTTCATGGGAGGCAAGGCGCTCTGGCAAACCCGTGCTGCAGTGCAAAAATTGCCAGCAGTACGGGCACGCCAGAACCTACTGCAATCGAAAGATAGCATGCAGTAAATGTTCCGGGCAGCACGACATTACGAACTGCACGCAAGAATATTTCAAATGCGCCAACTGCAGCGGGCCCCATAGATCGATCGACGAAGGGTGCCCGGTGTATATATATAAATTAAACATCATCGAAAGTTCGACAGCGAAAACCAAGCAAACAACAAAACAAACATACAAACCCGCACCACCGCCAAGCAACCCTGCTTGGCGCGGCAATGCAGCACCTAGAGTAGCAGACGGCTCACGGAGCCAAGGACTAAACAATGTCCAACGACCTGAAGAATACCACCAGCAGTTCCCACCCCTACGAAACACCAACGCACGTCTCACCAAAGAAAACATTGACAAACAAAATGCTAATGTACAGGTTAGTGGTACTGCTCGTGGTAGCTCAGCTCACATTAACAATAAACAAATAAATACTGTAAATATCTCGAACACATTATCTAATCTAAATAACGTAGTAACCAAAATTAATAGCCTAGTTAATTTAGATCAATTGTTTTTGGCTCTCGACCATTACTCGAGTATGTTAGAAGCGTGTCAGGGCAATAAAGCTGAAATCGTCCAAGCCTCGATACGCTTTTTCTCATTCGAGTACGCTCAATTTAATATATAATGTTAAACGTAGCAAGTTGGAACTGTAACAGCATCAGGTCCAAAATGGGCGAATTTCGTAATTTCATGCAAACCACCAATTTTCAGATTGTTTTTCTCAATGAAACGAATTTGGCTCCGAATTTTACTTTTAAGATTCGGGGCTATAATATCGAGCGATTTGATAGGCCAGATCGAAACGGAGGAGGCGTGGCATGTCTCATACACAAAACTCTGCGGTACCGGCGCGTATATAACGTGCCCACTGCCATCGAATACGTCAGTATAGAACTGGAGAGCGGACTGCGTGTATGTGGCTGCTACGTACCACCGGTTCTCCGCCTCACGGCAAACGATCTCCTTGCATTACTTCCGCAAAACAGAGTATCCCTGCTGATAGGGGACTTGAATGCCACGCACGCCGACTGGGGCGGCGTAACTAACAGCAGGGGTAGATTATTTAAGGGGATAATCGAAAACAATCTAGAAATGTCCTATCACCGAACTCCAAATCCTACATATCTACGTAGCGACTCATTCCTGGATGTAGCTATTACTAGGGGAGCGATAAGAACCACACAGCTGTTAGAAATCAATGCCTTAAACTCTGATCATCTCCCGATCAAGATTAGCCTGTATCACAGGGTCCCCACGACGAGTGACACCGTCGTTTTCTACAGGAATATTGATTGGGGGATGTTTAGAGCAAGGTTAAACGAGGTAACAGTCGTCCCTGAACAAATAGATACAATCCAGGAGTTAGAGAATGAAGTAGACAAGCTTACTACTAATATCCAGCGCATCCGAGATGCAATGTGCCCTAGGGTGATTATCCACCCTAGGACAGAATCACTACCTGATCACATCCTTGAACTAATTTCACTTAGAAACCGTGCTCGACGCCGATGGCAGAGAAACAGGACACAAATGGGATCCGCTCGTATCAATGCGCTGACGGAGGAAATCAGGATTAAAATCCGGGATCACCGTAATCAAGCATGGCTTGACTACATTAATACTGTTAACAGAAAGGATGGCTCGCTGTGGAAGTTGGCCAAGAAGGTTCGCGGAAGTAGTACGCCGATGCCCGTCATCAGACACCGTGGCGTAGACATGGTGAATGATGCGGGAAAAGCGGAGGCCTTCGCGGACTACTTGGAAGGCGTCTACAGCGAGACGCCTGACACTATACCGGAACAAACCCAGTATAGCCACGCAGTAAGAACCTTCTTACAGCAAAAGTATCCAATTCCTCCGTCAGTACTAGATAAACTGAGAGTCACTCCGGCGGAACTCCGCAAAGCACTCTGTCGTCTGCCGAGAAATAAAGCTCCCGGCCCGGATGGCATACCGAATATAGTCCTGAAAAATCTACCTAAAAAGTCACTAATCCATCTATTAATGGCAAAAAACTGCAAAAAACTGCTAAATGCGCAATATGCCCATATATGGCAATAGTAGTTTCGTGTGCAGTTTTAGGGTCGGTTTTTCGCAGCTTCATGTAGTTTCGGGTGCAAAATAGGGCCCGTTTTTCCTGGTTTACTGCTGGTTAAGCAGGAGTTAGGTGGTGAAGTGTGCACAATTCCGCGAGCCGTGTGCAACTCAGCGTAACAAAAACCCCGCGTTTTTCGGACAAAGTATGATTCTTTCTTCATTTGTTGTACCGTCAACATATGATTCTTTCGTCGATCGTTGTGCTGTCAACGTGTGACTCTTTATTTTTTCAAACTGATAGTGTCTTTGACAGTCAGCTATAATATTAAAATTTAAACAGTTTAATCAAGTCTTTGTCATCATACCGTGTGATAGACAAACCGCGGGCAGTCTTTTTCAATCTGCCTGATTTAGTCTCCGGGACAGATCGGCAAACTTCACAAATAACTGTGAACGCGAAAAAGTGAATTGAAGTGAGAAGAATCGCAGTGCTTTCCAGAAGCTTTGACTCAGCCGAGATCTAATATCGCTGGAAGCCTGTTCTAAGACGTTCATCCCGGATTCAGCGTTTCCAAGCGCCCGGAGAGATCTTCTATCAACGATCCAACTACATCGAACCCATCTAGAAGCCATCAGCGTTCAACAAAAAGCACTGTGATACCGCTCGTTATTCGCGCTTTCTAGAGCACCGTTCGTACGCTCTAATTGGATTATTACACACTTTAACGGATAGCTGCCTTCAGTGAACTTTTGGTGAGGTCGCATGTATATATATTTGCCATATATTGTTCTGTAGGGACTCAGGCATCGCGTTATTTTCGTAATTAGTTAATTTAACTTGTTGTAATCATTTGATAACTCGCTCTCATAACTAGTTTGTTTTAGACACTTAGTTACTGCTTTGAGCCGTTGTTTTTCATAAACTTTTAACTCGTTCAAGTCGCAAAAGCGCATTAGTTTAAAGTTGAAGTTGATTATTCTGTTAATTAATTAATCCTGCTCTTAGAAGCAACAGATCCATTAATTTTGAAACTCATAATCCGTTGTTTAGTGTTGGAAATTTCATGCTTAGGGACGTGGTGTGTTCTTAATTGTAATAATTAGCACCGTAATTAAAGTTTCCTAGAATTTTTTAACATATTGTATGAGTATCTAACTCTCTTTGCAGTAGAAATTGAGTTAGTATATTCCGTATTATCATAGTCTAGCCGCATTTTAGTAATTTTAGCGCTAAGACTAGTAGAAACATTGTTGTATTGCCCCAAAGTCTAGCTTGACTGTAAACATTAAAATTGACACCTGTAGCATACCGCCTTCGAAAGTAGGTCACCGGGTCACTCGTGCTTTAAAACTAGGTCAGTTTTTGACCCACTTTTCGCATAATAACTGCTTAATAGATCTGAGTGCCTAGAGTAGTGATCTTGTGTTAAATATTTTAATAAGTATTCTTTGACAACAGGCTAACCATCCTAGCTCGTAGAGTGATACAGGGTGTTGACATTTTTGTAACGTTTTACAGTGAAGTGATAAATTCTTGAAGAGATCATTTAACGTATAAATTAAGTGTATTTTGTTTAACCTTCGATTAAAGTGAATCTCTCTTGAAGGCCGCAGGCAACTTCTAAACATAGCTTTTCTTTTCCACAGGTTTTCTTTTGGCAACAAATAGAAAAAACATAATATAATAGAGCTTTTCTTTTTGAGTATTTTTTCTTTTAGCAGTAAATAGAAAAACGATTTTTTTAAACGGTTGTTCTCAAACAGGCTCAGTCGAGCGAGAGAATAAGTTGTTTAGTTAGGACCCTGGGAAGTTATTCTATTGTGCATGCATATATCATTATAGGAGTTCCAGAGACAAAGCGAAGCCGGAACATCAGTAGTTAGCTGTAGTTAGAGGTTCTTTGGACTAACGTTCCAATTTTGACTGTATTATCTTGCTGTCTCGAAGTGAAATAGTGATATCTAGCATAGAGTTCTTCAGGGCCGTTTATGAACATTGTAACTATAAATTAGTGTATTAGCAGGAAAGTGGCTGTAGTGACAGACGTAGGAAGACGGACGCTAATCCCTTGCCCCCCCTCTTTAACGTAGCTTTCATTACAGAGCGTCCCCCCGCCGAAAGAAGATAGACTATTGTCAATAATCGAAATTTAAATTCAATAACGTAAATAAACAACCTGAGCCCTTCATATTAGAAGTAATACTTCTAGGCTGTTCTAAGGAACCTACGCCGCTTGTGCAGGTTGTTTTTGAGTTGTTTTGGAAAATTTTGGATTTGAATAGGCCACCGACGCCCAGTGCCTAACATAGGCTAAATTTTGTCGTATCTCGGATATTCCACGTCCGGTGATACATTGCTACGCGTCCCAGGACTAAGGCGGTTTTCAGAATTAATTGATAATTAAATATTTCTTCTTATCTCCCTCGTGGTGGTCCGCTAACGATTTCCTGTTAGCGGGGAAGGTGGTGGGTCCACTCAAAACCCCCCGGACTTAGAAACCCCGGAAGCTAATACATTAACCGTAACGAATAGTAGTAACGCTACTTGGCATCCCAAAACCTTAGCAAGTTATACACTCATATCTGATTGAGATATAAGTGTACACACATATATAAAATAAATCGGGTATTCCTTCGGCTAACCTGTTTTACGGACGTAGCAGGGAACCCCCCTTTGGACGAAAAAGCGAACCAGGAATCCAGGACAGAGGATAATCAGGGACATGGACAACAATCCTCCGCCACTCTTGGAATCTCTTGATCGACTTCAACAAATGCTATCAGGCGAGAATATGGGACCAGATCAGCCAACCTACACATCTACCCCTATGCAGCCTCATCTCGTCACCAGAGTACCCGCTCTAAACGGACGACTTCAAGACTTCGTTCCCGGAGCAGCATCCGAGACTGGACATCCGCGGGACATGTTTGGAGAAGCACGCTATGTACCTTCGCGACGCCAGGAGGCGCCTGAAGAGCGTGCACGCCAAAATAGAGACCGAGACGACAGCGATTCCAGTTGGACACATCAGTACCTCAACGGACGTAGACGAGAACACTTCGCCCAAGACGCCACTGAGGATGGCTGCCGCAGTTGCAGCCGAAAGCTCTGGAAGAATTTCCGTTAGACCACGGCCTAACAGTCCGGAAAACACTTGTATTCAGTATGCAGTTCTTGTCGATAGCCGCTGGTCTCTCGTCCTAACTGTGTTACCCTAAAATAGATACGATTGTTAGTATTATTATTAATATTATTATTAAGTATACAGAATACAGCATTAGTCAAAAAGGATTAGCTAACTTAGATGGGTTTTCCGGATTTTGAAAGCTTCCTTCGGTTAGATTTGCCGGGTGTACCAAAATTAATCTTCATTCATTTACGTCATATCATTTACTTTTTGTCAACGCATTTCCATAGAATGAAAAAGAAACCATTATTTCTAAAAATAAAAACAGATAAAAACGGTAATTTTAAATCACCGTCGAACGAAGCTGCAGACAGAGGAGGGTAGACCGGGGACAATTGAAACATTTTTACTTTTTGATTTTTTTTTCTCTGGAGTCATACCAGAGACGGGTTATATTAGTTGTTTTGTATTGAGTATGTTCTATTAGGATCTCTATTTTTAATTTGCTGAACTTAAAATAACGTACAAACTCTGGTTAAAACGAAGATATAAAAATCCCTCAGTTTGTTTCAATTGTCCCCACAGCCGGGACAACTGAAACGTACCCCAGGGACAATTGAAACATCATTTTATAGTTGATAAAAAGTCACAGTAATGTTAAGTACAACTTTTTATTATCTTAAACAAATAATCACTTTGACAAACATAAAGATCCTCCTCTTTGGTGCATTCCTCATGGGCCCATAATTTGCATTCAATGCCCTGCACCCATTTCTATCCTGAGCGGCTATCTGAATACGACTCTAGGCAAACTAGACAGCAAAGTTAATTTTCGTCGCTTTCTTCGTCATTATTGTACCCACAAGACATTTTCAAGTAAAATATAAAATATTTATTTACTCTTGATAAATAGACAAATTTAAACTTATCGCAATGAAATGGGATACGCCAAATTACCTTATAAACATATCAATAGCTAGATACTCACCTTGAGTTTTGTTGTAGCACAATTATTCAAATAATAATAAATTTTACGTTGATATGCGTAATACACGTTCGGGGAGATACACACGTACCACGTACTCTTGCAATTAACGCCGGAGACAGACTGATCTCGATAAGCGGCGTGGTGAGATGATTCGCGCATTGCCGGCGTGACTAGATTAAACCTCAATAGAGGGCCAATATGACCGCTGTTTCTAACGTACCCTGTTTCAATTGTCCCCGGTCTACCCTATATAGATACTATGAGCTTCAAGAATTACGCAGTCAATTTTTGACAGAAAAGCACAATTGACTGTGAACCTAAAAGCATACTCTAAATTAGATGTGAGGCACAAAATAGATGGAAATATTGATATGTAAATATGGCATGGCTGTATCGGGATTTGTCAAGCGGTAACTAATTTTATTTAGATTTATGAGTATTGTTACGTTTTTCCGTGGGTTCTTAACGAAATTATAACTTGACCATTTCAAACTAATACTCTCTTTATTCACTACCGCTGTATACAATTGAACACACTAAACTACTCTTATAACTTTACAACTAATATCTCTTTACAATTAACTAACTACAATTCGTCGCTATTCCCTATTTATATACGATCTAAAGTCTATCACGAATACTCGCGAAGCCACTCTATATGATTCTCGTCCGTGCCATCGAGATAATTCCAGCGTTCTTGAATCTTCGCGGCCGACACGGCGATGACTCATACACAGAAGCGGTATGCGGCAAGGCAAGTTCTATAGGGTAGCACAAAAACATTCGTATGGTTGCTAGCCATAACAGTATGTTATTAAATTTTTAGGTGCACGATTATCCATGGAACACCAACTATGTATGTAGATTTAGTTAATAGGCAGAAAGCCAGGAAGGAGGAAATTAATCCAGAAATAGCTATTAGCGGAGGAGCTTGCTGCTCGCCTCATCTGTTCAGAGAAATGAAAGAAGTTCTAAAACTGAAAAAAGTTAAGGTCAGTTTTACTATAATTACTATATTATGTTACTTCATTTCAATTCGCAAGCTTCCTTTTCTTATTTACGATATTTTTTAAGTCAGTATATGGTTTAACGGAGGTCACAGCAGTTGCATTCCAATCATTGCATTATGACGATGAATATCAGTCAACATCCACAGTTGGTTATGTGAGCGAGCATTTAGAAGTCAAAGTTGTAAACGAACAGGTAATCATTATAATAATAATTAATTTCTGTTTCGTTGATATTGTTAGCGTATTTGCATCAATTTAATGTCATCCCACTAAGCAAAAACATCCTTGAAATATTCTGCAACGTTTTTAAATTAAAAACTAGGAAATATTTCCTATTTATCGTTGTAGCCTTACTTGCTACTCGTTCTTTAAAACGTTATGCACGTTTACGGTTTCCTATACGTAATTTTGTTGTTGTACTAGTAACATTATAAAAATCGCCTTTCAGAGCTAGCAAATGCATGTATTTGCAATTTAACGTTAATAACGATGATGAATACGTTTCCAAAACCATATGTGTATTGCTTTTTCATTACGCGGATAAATGTTGTAAACTGAGAATTATGTCGCTCGGCCAAATAACGTTAAAAATGTCTTCTAAATCTATCGAATTTAGGATGTAAAGGGCGTCGGTGCCACTTTTTTAATCATTTTTATTGTTTAATTACATTTTCAGCATTTTTTTTGGCTTGTGGCCAATGGATAGGTATCAGCCAAATATTGTTACGACCTGTATTACGTGACGTCGTGCCTTGGATGGCGTGCAGGTTATGTAGATCAAATTTGGGATCGATCTACGTCAGGTGAGAAGAGATGATGAATAAGGCACTTTAGTTGAAAACAATAACAATATCTATTAGTCAAAAACTTGATAAATTTACACTCTACCCCAAAGTTTTGTTTTCACAAAAAGGCCCAGACAATTTATAGGTGATTAAGTACACATTAATTTTTTAACAAATATAAAATTGGCCTTGTCAAACATATAAGAATAGAAAATGACAGCGTGTGCTGCATTTAAAAGCTGGTGCGCAGGGGCGGCTTCTCAATAAGTGCGCCCGTGCGCGCGCACTGCCTTCGAAAGTAAACGGAAAAATAAAATCTTCCCTACATACAATTTAACATAAACTAACTATATAATATTTTTGAATATCCACTGGCCGCAGAATACATTATTTATAAGAGCGAAATCGAGGCACGACGGCGACGATCAAAACGCAGAATGTCCAACGGCGGCCTACGTCCGTAACCACAACTAGTTTAAATCTGCCGGGCGCTAGTATTCGGCGCTCTTGTTAAAGGCATTTTCGTCATGCAAAACGGTCGGGAATGTTCGTAAAATCACGAGAAGTCAAGGCTCATCCGTGCGCTATTTAGATACGCACTTTGTAGCTTAATTCAGTGATAATTTGCAATTCTTGCGTATATAGTATGGTGTCACAAGCTGATTTTTTCAGGGATGAAAGTACATGATAAGATAACCCTTATTCCGGAGGTAATACAAAATTAGACTCCACAAAAGGACACTATCATCAAAAATCGAGATATTGGTACCATCGTATAGAGGAAAAAATACTTATTTTTTGGTCCAATGCACAATAAGGTCTTTGTAGGAAGTATTTTTTGATACTTATTCAAAAAAAATCATTTGCATTAGCCCATATGGCCGAAAAAAAATTTAAATGTAAATATCTCGGTTTCAACCGTGCAAAAATTTAATTAAAAAATAGTTATTTTTAAATATAACACTCAATTAACAAAAAGGGAAGGCCTAAATGAAAAAAAATATATTCTTTATAAAAGTTTCGCTTATGTCTTGACAAGGTAATAGAGCGAATCCCATATTTTTTGCTTATAAACTAACAATGATATAACAATAAATAATGAGAGACGTCATGGGTTTACGCCCTAATTAAATATGTCCAGCCTCTTCGCCTTCAAGCTACGGCTGATGCAACACATTTATTATAAATCCTGAAAAATTCAGCTTGTGTGGAAAAGTGGGAGGTAAATCGTTTTTTAGAGCGAATATTACATACTACTATTATAAGTATTATTCTGTATTATACTCCAGTCGAGCCGTCAATTTATTTTTGTTTTGTTCGGTTCGTTGACGCTTGTTAATTAGCTGCATATAAACTCGTGAGTTTAGTGTACGTAATATTGTTTAGTGTTTTATATTTTTATTTATATACTATTATTCCACTGTCATGGCTAGTAGTTCGGGTTCTGACAATTGCTGTGGGGGCATAAATTCAGTTGACAATATTATTAAAAATAACTTTTCTCTATTGGATCTGAATAAAAAGATTGAAATAAAGAGGTTAGGGCGACCGATGCCGGTTTAAAAATTAGACCAAACATGTGCCAAGAAAAAGGATGGTCGGTCTTTCACCAGACATTTTAACCCCCGAAATCTTGTGGCGAATGGAATTTCACTTTAAAGCTAGGAAACGGCAAAGTCGATATATGATATCTCACATGTCTCAACTACAATAATTACAATTAAACATTTTAAATTTATTTTAACTAAAAAATGTCAATAAAAGGGGTTTCTTACGCACGTTTCATTTAGTATGATTCACACATGCGCACAGCCACTAACCTTCACTTAATAAGTTGTTCTTGCAAGAAAGAAAATAACGTCAAAAACGTTAATTTATTTCTTAAAAAATATTCGAAATTATTTATAAAAATAATTATCTATATATATATAACAAAGTCGGGTTAGTTACACCACT